>QRFJ01005011.1:26590-50459 GCA_006176705.1 Cocos nucifera | reverse complement strand
CAACATCATATCCTTAGTTCTTCTCAAGTACTTAAGGATACATTTCACAGAAGTCCAGTGTTCTTCACCTGGATTTGACTGATATCTGCTTGTGACACTCACAGCATGGGCTATATCAGGTCGTGTACATAGCATGGCATACATGAGGCTCCCTATTGCAGAAGCATAAGGGATCTTGCTCATGCGTTCTATTTCCTCAGGTGTGCTGGGGCACATCTTCTTGGAAAGATGAATACCATGTCTGAAGGGTATTAATCCCCTCTTAGAGTTTTCCATACTAAACCTCTTTAGTACTTCCTCTATGTACATCTTCTGTGAAAGTCCTAGCATCCTATTCGGTCTATCCCTATAGACCTTAATTCCTAGAATAAAGGATGCTTCACCTAGGTCTTTCATGGAGAATTCCTTGGACAACCACATCTTGACTGATGTCAACATGGGAATATCATTCCCAATAAGGAGGATGTCATCCACGTACAATACGAGGAAGACAACAGCGCTCCCACTGACCCTTTTGAAAACACATGGTTCCTCTTCATTTTTGATGAAACCAAACTTTTTGATCACATCATTGAAACGAGTGTTCCAGCTCCGAGATGCTTGCTTAAGTCCATATATGGACCTTTGCAGCTTGCAAACCTTGTGATCAGTATCACTGGATGTGAAACCTAGCGGCTGTTCCATATAGATATCTTCCTCAAGATATCCATTTAGGAATGCCGTTTTCACGTCCATTTGCCATATTTCATAATCGAAATAGGCTGCAACAGCAAGCAATGTGCGGATGGATTTTAGCATAGCTACCGGGGAAAAGGTATCCTGATAGTCAATGCCTTCGCACGTTGACTATAACCTTTTGCCACCAGTCTAGCCTTGAATGTCTCCACATTCCCATCTGCACCAATCTTTCTCTTGAAGATCCATTTACACCCAATAGGTACTATACCTTCTGGTGGATCTACCAAGGTCCAGACTTGGTTTGAGTGCATCGAGTCGATTTCTGACTTCATTGCCTCAAGCCATTTCTCGGAGTCGATATCTGATATCGCCTCGTTGTAGGTTTTGGGATCATCACCATGAGCACCATTACCTATGAGGAACATTTCCTCTACATCCTCTGAAATAATACCTAAGTATCTTTCAGGGGGACGGGAAACTCTTTCCGATCTACGAGGTGGAGGAGGTAGTGTTCTTATTGGCTCAACCTGATTTGGTTCCACTTGGTCCTTAGCTCGTTCTGCTTGTGAGACTTTCTCATCAAGCTTAATCTGCTTTCCAATGCCACTATCTTGAATAAACTATTTTTCAAGAAATATGGCATGTCGACTCACAATCACATTGTGGTCTTCTGGAATGTAGAAATAGTATCCTAATGACTCTTTAGGATATCCTATGAATCGAGCTCTAAAGGACCTAAACTCTAACTTGTCCGCTTGTTGTCTTTTGACATAAGCCGGACAACCCCAAATTCTGAGATGACTCAGACTTGGTTTCTTACCGTGCCATATCTCATACGGTGTGGTAGGAACGGTTTTAGAGGGAACCCTATTCAGTAAATAGATTGAAGTTAATAATGAATGTCCCCAAAGAAAATCTGGGAGGTCTGTGAAGCTCATCATGGATCGAACCATATCCAATAGAGTCCGATTTCTCCGTTCTGAAACCCCGTTGAGTTGAGGTGTTCCTGGTGGAGTCCATTGAGAGACTATGCCATTTTCCTTAAGATAGTCTAGGAATTCCTCGGCTAAGGTATTCACCTCCTCGATCTGATCGAAGAACCTTAATGGGTTTTCCAGTTTGTTTTTCTACTTCATGTCTGAATTCTTTGAACTTTTCAAAGGCTTCAGACTTGTGTCTCATAAGATACACATACCCATACCTAGACAGATCATCGGTAAAGGTAATGAAGTAGACAAAATTGCCTCTAGCCGGCACATCGAATGGGCCGCACACATCAGTATGTACTAGGGCAAGGAGATCTGTGGCCCTCTCCCCATGTCCAACAAAAGGGAGTTTAGTCATTTTGCCTTGAAGACAAGATTCACAAGTTGGATATGACTCAAAAGTCAATGGACTCAATAGCCCATTTTTCTCCAATTTGTTAATCCTATCTTCTGCTATATGACCTAATCTCAGGTGCCATAGATATCTGTCGTTTGGACTATCCCTAGGTCGTTTGGCATTCACGTTTTGCTCGATAGTTAAAACAGGTACATCAATATGCAACTGATAAAGACCATTAACAAGGAAACCATTTGCAATTTTATTTCTTTCATAAAGAATGTTACAATGGTCCTTAAAGAAGGTGATCACATAACCTTCTTGTGCTAAGCATGAAACAGAAATCAAATTCCTGCTAGCTGCAGGCACATAATAACAGTCTTTTAAAACTAAGTCTAAACCAGATGGTAATCGAAGAGGGTATGTTCCCACGGCTACTGCAGCAACTCTTGCTCCATTACCGATGCGTAGGATCATGTCTCCATCCCTCAGCCTCCTGCTATCCTCAAGACCCTGCATAGAAGTGCACAGATGAGCACTAGAACCAGAGTCAAGCACCCAACTGGATGCAGAAGAAACCGTAAGGTTAGACTCAATAACGAGCATACCTCCAGAAGGACCTTCCTTCTTGTTCTTCAGGGTGGCCAGGTAAGTAGGGCAGTTCCGCTTCCAATGGCCGTCGCTGTTGCAATGGAAACACTTTCCTTTGCCATCGACCTTCTTTCTTCGGTTCTGCCTTCTTCTTCTTTGATCCTTCCACCTTTTGCTTTTTCACAGACTTCTTTTTCTTTCCATAAGACTTTCTTTTGGAAGAAGTCCGTTCCATAGCAAGAACTGAGCCTTTAGAACCTTTCATAGAAAGCTCAGCGGTAACCAGCATATTCATCAACTCGGCCAAGGAATTTCTGAAGTTTATGCATGTGGTAATTCATGATGAATTGCCCATATGCATCAGTCAAGGATTGCAGAATAATATCGTTCTGCAGATCCAAGTCCAACTTCACACCGAGCTTCTCAAGCTCTTCCATGTCCTTGATCATTGTCAGACAGTGATCTTGGACTGACTGCCCATCACGCATCTTAGCCTTAAAAAGTCATTTCGTGACTTGATATTTGGCTGCGCGACTCTGTTCACCAAACATCTCCTGCAGGTGAGCCAACATTTGGCGAGCAGTCCCGATATCTTCATGTTGGCGCTGGAGCTCATCAGACATCGAGCCCAACATGTAGTATCTGGCCTTATTGTCTTCGTCAATCCATTTTTCCAGAGACGCTCTCTGTTCAGTGGATGGACGAGCTGGTAAGGTGGGAGGGTCCTGGTCCAAAACATGTGTTAACTTCTCTGAACCCAAAATAATTTTGTAGTTCCTGAGCCAATCTTTATAATTGGGTCCAGTCAGTCTATGTGTGTCTAGGATACGTGCCAGTGGGTTGGACGCAGACATTTTCCTGTAGAGAGTCAAAGATTCTAGTTAGATACTGTAATTTTGACTTGACCAATTTGTTTAGGGATTTTATTTTTAAACAAATTAGCTCCCACTATTTTCTCGGATCCCTACACTCCCTCTGTAGAGATGCGAAAATCTCCACGATTGATGATTTCTAGTGGGTGGTGCGGTCTCACCAACTGACTCATCACCTCACCTAACAGTTATTGGTGATGGGTTAGCCAATGAGTGAACAACTCTTGTTCAATGATTCTCTAATCATGGTGCACCCAAACTTGGTCTCTAATTCATGAATCTCACCGTATCCGGAATATTGATCCACTCCTTAGTTAAGTCAGACCCACCATTTGCATAGACTGGGTTCCTAATTGGAGTCTCTCACCGTATCCAAAATATTGAGCCCAACTCATCCTCCAGCCCATAGCATCCAATGCCTAATAGACATGGTTGCGTCTTCCCGGTGCAACTGAGCCACTGTATCCAGCCGAGAACAATCAACCCCGGGAAGGGCCCGCACGTCTACAATGGTGGAAGACCTCGGACTTAATCTTTTCTTAGGGAGAATTGATTCAGGTCTCATTAAACTAGACTTGGCTTAGTCATAACAATTATGACTAACCTAGTGGCATGGGTCAGCTCGGATTATTGACCACCTCAGATCAGAACTGTGTCAACAGATATGGCCAGGTAAGTGAGACCGGTGGAAGGAATATGCCGTTAACTCGCACAAGAACGCATTCAGGTCGAGTAGCTTCCAATTAAAAACCAGTCGGTCGTCTGTGCCAAACTTACCTTAGACACCAAATTGTTGAGTCAGAACCAATTGGGTTAGCCTACAATCCAGACTCTAACCTCTGAGCCTAATTAGGTCTTGCTTGATCGTGACTCGATCTTGACCCAGACTTAATCCTATTAGGCTGGTCAATTTAAGCATTGTTGATCCCATCTAACCAACTCTTGATTCGGTTTGATCAACCGCTTAGACCTAATTGAGCTACCCAAGCCCGAACCCAGTATTATGAATATGTCTTAGATCTGAAATTCTCAATTTTAGACCTAATTAATATTCCATAAACTTAATTCTTAATTAAGTTGGGTTCATAAACAAAATATGCACAATAAATCCTAGGGTTTCAGGATCTAGGGTTTTGCAGAAAGTAAGTTTTGGGTTTCTGATTAAGGACGAACACGCAGCACCCCTACACGTCATAAGAACACCCCATCGAATGGGAAGAGAGGGCCTTTAAACCCTTCTTCGTTCTTATGACCGGACGGCCAAGAGGAACGCCTTAATCAGGAACATGTAAATCTACAAAACAGTTATAGATCTATATCATATATCTCATATACAAATTTAGATCTAATCAAGGCATATTTTGCATACATCTCATGTATCAATAATCATGCATGTTTTCAGATCTAAATTATCTCATAATAATCTAAAAAATTAGATTTAAATTGATCTAATCAAAATAAATTCTAATCTAGACAATTATGTAGAACTATTCTACAACTAGTCTAGTCATGCATCTATCATATCTCATATGATATTTAAAATTAAATAATTTTTATTTGCTGTTTATCAGATGTTATTATAACACTTATAATATCAGAAAATAGTAAATAAGAAGATCTAAAATATGATTTAATCAGATTAAATCAAAGACATGCAAAACTATTCTATAGAACTATTCTATTCTAGAACTAGTCATGCATATCTTCTTAATCTTAGATCCAAATCATTTAATTTTAATTTTTCTGATTTCAGATCTGATCACATCTCATGTGACATCTGAAATCACTTTATTTTCTAATTAAAATAAAATTAAAATCAGATCTAAACAATTTAGAACCATGGCTCTGATACCAGTTGAAAGGGAAATCCTGATTTCCCGGTCCAGGTTCGTCCAGATCTGATTAGATCAAGAGATATATTTAAAAAAAAAAATTTTCTCTTGATCCTAATCAGATCTTGATATGTTTCAGATCTGATTCTTATTATTTTAATAAATAAAATAAAATAAGATAAATTAAATCAAATTTAATTTACCTGATTTGGGTAATCCTATTACCCTGTAGATGATCCTGATTGCAGCGGAAGGTTCTGGATCTTAGCCACGCAAGCGCCTGGCCTCTACCGGTATCCACTCGGGTTGGATCTGGAGATCCTCTTCTTCTCTATCACACCTCCAAAAATCAGATCTGGATCTGATCTGGAGGATCTTCAAAACTCTTTTGAAGATCTGCAGTCGTCCTTTTGCAGCAGCGCAGCCTTCTTGCTTTTGATCGCCTTTCCTTGATCTGAATCGCACCAAACTAAGTCCAAAACACCTTTTGGGACGTGGAGAGCAAGGAGGAGAAGAGACTATGGCATGGAGAAGGAGGAAGAGGGGCTATGTGGCATGGGCTAAAGGTAGAAGAATTAAATTCTAGGCGTAGATAGGGTTTATATAGATCCTGCTGTGTTGGGAATATGCGCTCTTTCCACATGGATCGGTGTGACCATCGATGATTAGAAAAGCAATCAAGAAAGTACTTATTAGAGATCTCTACGAAAGCACGATCAAATAAATTAAGAAATAGAGAAGAAGAGAAGAAGAGATTTTTGGAAGAAAAGAGCTTTTATTCAGTACATTTCAGCACTCTTACAATCTTGACCTGTTTTCAGTATATATACTTTACAAAGGGTCAAGCTCAAGCTCATAGAAAAACTCTCCAAACCTAAACAACCCATGTACATAAAATAATAAGGTGTGAAAACTAAGTTGGCCCAGTTCCAAACTAAGCTGACCCAGTTGTGTACCGTGCCAACAGTCCAAAAATGCTGCTCTCTATCTAAATTTTCTTCTAAGACCTAGTCGACCCAGTCCTGGACTAAGCCAACCTAGTTTTCAACAGAGTCGGCTCAGACTCAGAGTGAGTCAGCCCAGTTTCTAAACTTTACTATTGAGACTGATTCTTCTTTCATCTCGCTTCCATCTTTCCATGACCTACCTTCTCATGTTTCCAAGACTTAGGAGTGCCACTTCTGAGCTCACATTCTCCACCTTGGTGCTTCCAAGTTCTTGTGAACTCATCTCTTCTCAATAGATCCATCAATGCCACACATCTCTAAAAGCTATCTCTGAGGAGTACCTTCATGAGTGCATCAGACTGATTCTCCTTGGTATGGACTTCATTAGTTTCACTTCACCTTCCTACACCAGCTCTCTGATCTTGTGGTACCTCACGTCTATATGCTTTGTGCATGCATGATAGATTATTCTATGCCAACAATAGAGCACTCTGACTATCACTAGTGCAACCTTGCTCTGCTCCACCCCCAACTCATCAATCAGCCTCCTAAGCCAAAGGGCTTCCTTTGCAGTCTCTGTTATTCCAATGTACTCGGCCTCTGTGGTAGACAAGACCGTGTTGGATGAAGGATTGATCTCCAAGACATCAGTCCACCATATACGTAGTAGAGGTATCCAGTAGTAGACCTCCTTGTATCAAGATCACTAGCATAATTTGCATCAACAAATCCTTCCAGAGAACCTGAACCTTCACACATCTTCATAGATTGTTCTTCAAATCCTCCCGGCTGCCTACCAAACATCAAACCATAATCTCTTGTTCCATGCGGATATCTCAATATCCATTTCAATGCTTTTCAGTGCTCCTTCCCTGGATTAGCCATGTATCTACTAACCGTGCTCACAGCATGTACTATATCTAGTCTACAGTATACCATAGTGTACATCACACTGCCTACAGCATTTGCATAAGGAACTCATTTCATGTACTCTCTCTCCTCTTCTGACTGGGGGTACTATAACTTGGAGAGAGATATATGGCTCGACAATGACGTCTCTACAAGTTTGGCCTTCTCCATCCCAAACCTCTCTAGAACCTTCTGGACATACTTTTCTTATGATAAATGGAGCACTCCTTTGCACCTATCTCTACAAATCTCCATTCCAAGGATTTTCTCAGCTGGACCTAAATCTTTCATCTCAAATTTAGATGATAATGTCCTTTTCAACCTTTTCACATCATCCATGCTTCTACTAGCTATGAGCATATCATTTACATACAATAATAAGTACAGGGCATCCTCCTCATCTACATCCTTGACGTAGACACAACAATCATGTTCACATTTGCTGAAACCTAGGCTTAAGACAAAGCTATCAAACCTTCGATACCACTAACGAGGGGATTGTTTCAAGCCATACTAAAACTTCCTAAGTAAACATACCTTTTCTTCCTGTCCCATCTCCATGAAACCATCTGGCTGCTTCATGTAGATTTTTTCCTCCAAAGTCCCATGAAAGAAGGCCATCTTCACGTCCATCTGTTTCAATTCCATGTTATGTTATGCCACTAGTGATAGCAAAACTCGAATAGATGTATGACGCACCATAGAAGAGAAAATTTTTGTGTAGTCAATCCCTTTTCTTTGTGAGTATCCTTTTTCTACCAGCCTTGCTTTGAATCTGACTCCACCTTGTTCTGAAGGTGCTTCTTTCTTTATGAATACCCACTTTGAGCCAATAGGTTGAGCACCCTCTAGAAGATCCACCAGCTGCCATGTTTGATTCTTCTCAAGTGATTCCATCTCCTCCATCATGGCCTGCATCCATGAATCATGATCCTCACTCTCCATGGTCTTTGCATAATTCTCTAGATCTCCATTAGTAGTGATGAGTGCATAGAAGATAACCTCATCAATGTCATATTTGACCGATCTTCTAATAGTATGCTGGGGATTGTGCAAAGCCACTCCCACTGGCACATCTCTGCCTGATGTCTGTGGCTGCTCCTATACATCTGTCTGAACCATCGTTCCTTCATGCTCATTTTTAATCTGAGACAATAACTTTTTGCCCAGCTCCACCTCAATAGAAATACTTCTATAAATAGATGTAACCTGCATGCCATCATTCTCTGACTGGCTACCACTATTTACCTTTATTTTTCTAGTTTCATCTATCCCAGATCTCCTCAAGATGCTTTTCTCATCAAAGATAATATTTCTGTTGATCACTGACTTCTGTGCTTGAGAGTCTCACAGTAGGTACCCCTTGACTCCTTATGGATACCCTATGAATGTCATCTTTTGAGATTTTGGGTCTAATTTGCTCCTCTTAGTTTCCTCCACATGTGCATAGGCTATGCAATCGAAGACTTTTAGATGACCAAGCTCCACCTTCTTTCCACTCCAGATCTCTTTTGGAATGCCTCCATTCAACTTATAATGAGAGAACCTATTCACAAGAAAACAAAAAAAAGTTGAAGCATCACTCCAAAAGGACTTTGGAAGTGATGTCTGCAGCCTCAAACTCTATGCCTTCTCAGTCAGTGTCTGGTTCGTCCTCTCCATGACACCATTCTACTGGGAAGTCATCCTCACCATGTAATGGCATTTGATGCCATTTTCCTCACAGTACCTCTTGAACTCCAGCTAGTATACTCTCCTCCATTGTCCAATCTCAGACATTTTACCTGTCTCCTTGACTCCTTCTCTACTTCAGCCCTCCAGGCTCTGAACTGGGCAAACATCTCTAATTTTTCTCTGATTAGACAAATCCATACCATTTTTAAGAAATCATCAATAAAAGTAATAAAGTATTTTGCCCCACCTCTAACTGATACAGAAGCAGGTCCCCACACATTCGATGCACTAAATCCAGCACTCCCTCGCTGCGCTTGGTACTTCTGGCAAACTTCACCCTATGCTGTTTGCCAAAGATACATGGCTCACAAAGATCTGTGCCTTCCTTCTTCAGGGCTGGGATCATACCTCTTCTGCTTAGTTCTGTGAGCCCACGGTCACTCATATGATCCATCTGATAGTGTCACAGTCGATATAAAATATGCTCCTCCTATGCCGTTGCTAGCACCTTTGCACTATCATTTACCATCGAGCCTTCCATTTTGTAAAGATTGTTGGTCAGTCTTCTACTTCTCATCACCATCAAAGCTTTTTTGAAAATTTCAGACATCCACTCCCAGTCTGGCTACCAAAAGCATAACCCTGCTCCTCCATGTAGCCCAAAAAAATTAAATTCTTTTCAACTCCGGTACATGCCTGATATTTGATAATGTACGAATCATTTCATCATACATCCTCATCTTGATAGAGCCAATTCCAGTTACTTTGCATGGATGATCATCTCCAAGGCTGACACTTCCACCATCGATCTTCTAGTTGGTAGCAAACCACTTCCGATGAGAAGTATAGTGGTGTGAGCATGCTGAATCTAATATCCACATAGTATCATACTCTATGGATCTATCTGATACAACTAGCAGGTCTTCTTCATTGCTCACAGAAGCTGCATCATCTTCCTTACTGGCCTTCCCTTTTTTTGATCTCAAAAGGAGATAATCTCTCCTCAGGTGTCCAGACTAATGACATTTATAACATTTCAATATCATCTTCCTCTAATCGCGAGATTTTGACCTACCCTTGGATTTTTCTCTTGTCTTCTTCTTTGATCTTCTCTGTCTTTCATTCATAGCCAAGATCTCAGACTTAGGGTCTTCCTTATAGATCTTCTTTCTTTGCTCATTTGATCTGAGCACACCAACAATCTCTTCATAGTTTAGGGTCTCCTTCCCATAAACTAGAGTTGTTATGAGACCATCATACGAACCTGGAAGAGAACATAATAGCAGCAATGCCCAATCCTCCTTGTCAATCTTCACATCCAAACTCATCACCTCAGAACACACCTGATTGAACATTTGGATATGTGCAACAAGATCTTCACCTTCGAGCATCCTCAGACTATATAGCTATTTCTTCAACCATAGCTTATTTGTCATGTTCTTCCCCATGTATATGTTCTCCAGTCTCTCCCAGAGCCCCTTTGCCATAGTTTCTGTGCAAACCTTGGGCAAAACTTGATTGGCCAAGCACATCTGAATTGTGCTAAAAGCAATTTTCTCCAACTCTTTCCAATCCTCAGCACTGATCTTTTTTGGCCTCTTTTTTGTCAAGACCTTGTAGATCCTCTACTGAACCAACAAGTCCTTTACTCTTTGCTACCATAGAGTAAAGTTTTTCTTATCGTCAAACTTTTCAAAATCCACCTTGAATCCACTTGATCCCATGACTTCAAACAAGTCAAGAATAGATTTCTAACATCCTTCACGATCACACACCAGTAAAACTATCCTTCATAGAAGATCTAACTAGCCCTAGATCCTCTTTCCAAATTTTTATATCACCGTTCCTCTGTGTAAACAATCTCCACCTCAATCTAGAGACAACCACGAAGCAAACTAAAAGTTTTAGGATAAAATCTGGTGTAACAGATCCTGGATGTAGTAAATCTTAGGTGTCTTCCTTTCTTTCATGCAACACTGCTCTGATATCAAATATTGAGAATATATGCTCTTTCCACATGGATCAGCATAGCCATCGATGATTAGCCAAGCAATCAAGGAAGTACTTCTTAGAGATCTCTATAGAAGCATGATCAAATAAATCAAGATATAGAGAAGAAGAGAAGAAGAGATTTTCAGAAGAAAAAATCTTTTATTCAGCACATTTTAGCACTCTTACAATCTTGACCTATTTTCAGTATATATACTTTACAAAGGATCAAGCTCAAGCTCATAGAAAAACTCTCCAAACCCAAACAACCCACGTACATAAAATAATAACCCATAAAAACTAAGTCGACCCAGTTGTGTACCATGCTAATAGTCCAAAAATGCTGTTCTCTATCTGAATTTTTCTTTGAGACCTAGTTGACCCAGTTTTGGATTGAGTCGATCCAGTTGTGTACCATGCCAACAGTCCAAAAATGCTGCTCTTTGTCTGAATTTTTCTCTGAGACCTAGTCGACCCAGTCCTAGACTGAGCCAACCCAGTTTTCAACTGAGCCGGCTTAGTCTCAAAGTGAGTCGACCTAGTTTTTGAACTTTACTATTAAGACTGATTCTTTTTTCAGCTCGCTCTCATCTTTCCATGACCTATCTTCTCATGTTTTCAAGACTTGGGAGTGCTACTTCTGAGCTCACATGCTGCGCCATGCAGTGCCATATCATCCTAACCAATCACGACTCTTTGTGCAATCAGATCTAAATCTGATTGATGGGATGACATCATCTGATCCAATCAGATGAAAGACCCTTAAAACTCTCCTTAGGTGGCGCCAAGATAGGGTCAAACAAGACTTCTTGGCGCCACACAGTTTAATCTCCTGAAGCAATCTGGAGTTTCATCTATATGGGACTCCATCTTTTATCCTCATGGGGTGCATGCCTCCCTAGGCATGTGCCCCCTTCCTATCTACTTTTAGCAGGGTGACAAGTCTCCAGGTACTTCCCTATGGGTGCAAGACACATGGGTAAATGTCTAAGTATCCAGGGTCAATATTTGACCAATGTCTGAAAATAAGATCGAAAATGGTAGGTGTTGTCTTAAATTTATCTCATAAATTAAGACAATCCTTTTCTAATCTTGATAAGCTCTAGTTAGATCAAGTAAAGATTCCTGAGCGAGCTCAAACAAATTTGGCTCGGTCGAGACAAGCTTTAATGATTGTTAAAGAAGAAAATTAGGCTCAATCATATGCTAGCATGATTTTCTTGAACCTAATTGAATCTTATTCAAATCAATTAAACTGGGTTAATCCAATTGATGATATCCAGATCCAAATTCTTATTTATGTGATCGAGTTAGGTTCAATTCTATATGATAATGGGATATGTCGTGATCTCTATCATCGACATCATTGAAACACCTTCCGATGGATCAGAATTTTTCTAATTCAGACAACTAGTATGATCGATCATCCAAATCATTCTAATTGCACCCAAAATCCATCGGTGATACCTAGCAGCATATGGTGGCAACCCATCAGAACTGAAAGCAAACCTCTTGATGCAGTTATTTATGTGATTAAGTTCCTTTATCTTGAGCCCTGATCGGATTAGGGTTAAGGTGATCTCATCAAACCCTAATTTTCATCATATGAATTAATCATTCGATTCAAGTTCAATGTGAAAACCCTAATAGAAATTCTTTCTATTATTTCACTCTGCTATGGCCATGGGTTTATGAACTTGATTCTCATGATCATCATAGAGCTGCTCCTCATCTACCGAGATAGATAGATCTCTTATGGGTGCAATCTAATTCCTACAATGAACATGCTTTAGCCAACATACACTTTAGAATTTTGAATGGCTAGGAGATCGAGTTATGATGTAGTCAAACTATAACACTCGTAAGGTGAACTATCGATGCACCTCAGGTCAAAGAACTAGACACACCACTGCAGCTTCGAGCCAGTCATCGATGAGAAGATAGACTTCCTTATGACTGCTTGAGGTGGTCACGCTCAGTACCCTCATTCTCTAACGAATACCTGTACTCTCACTCCGGTGTCTCTACACCATAGATTTAAGACTCATCTATCCAAAAGAAGCGATTGTACACTAACCTTTTAGATCAATCACCATCCTTATGATGATCCTATGGTCGAAAGTATTTTATGAGTTAATAATAAAAATTCATGTCTTAAATTTTCAACTCTTGAAAATATGAACTATTATTATCATTAACTTAAGGAATGTATCACAGATACTTTCAAATACACACTGTGATAGAAAATAGTTCATTTTATTATTTATAGTTAAAATTATAATTTTATCCTTAGAAGTGTATTACAAGTGTCAACCAATCTGGCTTCTAGGACACATATATCTAACAAGCCTTGCATTCTTTATACTTGTCCATGAGTTATTCCTATTTTTCCTTGAAAGATTGTGTCGTTACAATGTCATATATAGCTTCATTGAATTCAATCATCAATTTGGGATGTGCTATACATATGTAGCCTACCTATTCAGGGATCTTCTTCAAAATATGCTAAAGATAAAATTGATGTCATGCATTCGAGAAAATCTTCCTTATAGCAGTCTCGATTGTCTTATCCTGATTGATGATGACGACATTAGGTGCTTGACTATCATTTCTATTCAGCAATGATTCAAATATTTATTTAAAAGTCTCCATCATCTCATTTGACAATAATGTACAACCAAGCAAGGTGGATTGTCCATAATGGTTAATTCTAATAAATGGATAGAATGGCATTTGGTATGTATTTATAAGATAAATGGAGTCAAAGATCAATACATTCCTAGAGTAAGTGCATGCCATTCTTGATCTTAGATAGATCTAGAATACAATCTTTAGTTGCACATTGTCATTCAAATTCAATGTATAGAAGAAATTTATATTTTTAGTTTATATTTGTGTGAAGTGGACATCCATTAATCATGCATATCCTTCTTTTAGCTAACTTTGATATTTTCAACAAATATAATTGTGAACATCCTTCTCTGTAAATTCTAATTACCTTCTTCTCTCTTTTCTTCTTACCATGATAGAGTATATTTGAGTTGTAGGTATATGCACGGCATGCATGTTACTAATCTCCACTTTTTTTGGTGTGCTAATCTTCCTGTGGGACCATAAATAATTGATGGCTGATATGGATAACTCATGATTATCTTTTAGAATAGCATCATCCAATTTTTACTTATTGATCTTGAAATCAAATCTAGCTTTTATTGAGACTTTATAATCAATTTTGTCAGTGTCCCTAAGATTTATGGTATTATCTAATTTCCTATATTTTTCTTTCCTCCAACATGCTAGATGTTTAAAGCATAATCCTTTTTCTTATTGGACCTGCTACATCCGATTGTGATTTCAAATCGACTCTTCTCGCATAAGCATTATAAAAATTATATACATCGATTACTAAATTGAACTCCATTCCAACATGAGGATCAACATTATCATTAGCTATATATGGTGCACTAGAAGAAAGTGGATTCTCAAGACAACCACCACATGAAGCATCATCCAACTGATCATTTATAGAAATCACTGTAGAAGATGTACAGAAGGTTCTTTAAAGTCAAAAAATGTAAATGAAAGATATAAATATAAGATTTTTTAAAGATATACCACAGTATGTCATAATTTTAACCTATAATATCATAATTTCAATCTAGAATATTATAATTATGATATCTTCTTATTTTAGGAGTTATTTTTTATTGTAGGTTGTCATAATTTCAAATTAGAATATCATAATTTTAATAAAAAATATCATAATTTTGATTCAGAATATCATAACTTGCATTTAGGGATGTTATCTACTTACAAGATGTCATAATTTTAGCCTATAATATTATAATTTTGATCTAGAATATGATAAAAATATCAAAAAAATACTTAAAAGATAATTTACCTATAAAATATTATAATATTAATTTAAAATATCATAATTTTGATATAGGATGTCATAATATTATTAAAACTATTTTCGAAAGATATTTTACCTATAAGATATCATAATTTTAACATATAATATCATAATTTTAATCTAAAATATTATAAAAATATCAAAAAATATACTTGAAAGCTATTTTATTTTTAGAATATCTTAATATTAATTTATAATATCATAATTTTAAAATAGAATATCATAATATTATCAAAACTATCTTTGAAAGATATTTTATTTACATGATGTCATAATTTTGATCTAAAGTATCATAATTTTGACCCACGATATCATAAAGATATAAAAAAATATCTATTTTAAGGTATTTAATTTATCTATAGAATATCATAAAATTAATCTAGAATATAATAATTTTGATTCAGAATATCATAAAATTATCTAAAAATATATTTGAGAGATATTTTACCTGCATAAAATTATAATATTGATCTATAATATTATAATTTTGATACATGATATTGTAATATTATCACAACTATCTTCGAAAGATGTTTTACCAATATGATGTCATAATTTTAATATAAAATATTATAATTTTGATCTAAGATATTATAAAAATATTAAAATTGATTCTTAAAAGATATTTTATCTACAGAATATCATAATATTAAACTATCATAGATTTGATCTAGGATGCTATAATATTATCAAAACTATATTCAAGAGGTATTTTACTAATATGATATCATAATTTTAATATAGAATATCATAATTTTAATTCAGGATATCATAAAAATATTAAAACCAACTTTAAAAAGTATTTTACCTATATAATATTATAATATTAATCTATAATTTCATAATTTTGATATATCATAATACTATCAAAACTATCTTTGAGAGATATTTACCAATAGAATATCATATTTTAAATATAAAATATCATAATTTTGATCCAAAATATCATAAAAATATCAAACCAACTCTTGAGAGGCATTTAACCTATAGGATATTATAATATTAATCTATAATATTATAATTTTGATCTAAAATATCATAATATTATCAAAACTATCTTTGAAAGATATTTTACTAATAGAATATTATAATTTTAATATATAATATCATAATTTTAATTCAAGATATCATAAAAATATCAAAACCAGCTCTTGGAAGATGTTTTATCTATATATTATCATAATATTAATCTATAATATCATAATTTTGAGCTATGATATCATAATATTATCAAAACTATCTTCGAGAGATGTTTTACCAATAGAATATTATAATTTTAATCCAGAATATTATAAAAATATCAAAACTATGTATTGAAAGGTGTTTTACCTATAGTATGTTATAATATTATCAAAACTATCTTTAGAAGGTTTTTTAACTATTGAAAGATATTTTAACTAACTTTGGAAGGTATTTTACCTACAGTATGTTATAATATTGTCATAATTTTAACCTACAATCTTATAATTTGAATCTATAATGCCATAATTTTAATTGCGTATATTATAATAATGTCAAAAACTATCTTGGATAGAAATCATCACATTATGACTTACTATTTGACTTTCCAAAAAAATTTATATGATATGTTGTATTCAAAACTAAAAAAAATATATATTTGAACCTATCTAACATATTAACTTCATTTAACTACCAAAGAAGCTACTATATTAAAGGAACTACAAAAAAGTTGTAATAAAGGATTTATAGATGGTATTTTACTTCCTGATGGGTGGGACATCTTGCTTGAATGGATAATATTATCTTTTTTACTAGCAAACAATCTCAGATACATGGTGGTTCTTGCAAACTAAATCTTAGATATATAGATGCTTAGGCAGAAGCTCAACATAATGAGGAATAAGATAAAGAAGAGTAGCATTCACAATGCCAGATTGTAAAATAGTAAAAATATTTCATCTTGGAGGAAAAAGGGTATTTTTATTATGTTTAATTTGAAAAATAGATTATAGCATGTATTAAATATATTTGGTGATGGAATTCCACACCGTCTCCATTTTCTTCGCATCTTTAGACATCCAGTTTGATGCGAAGTGACATCCATCACGTAGTGTCATGAGGGCCCTATGTGGACCAATCGGATGAAGCGGTGCACTCCATATTGGATTTTCTAGACCACGAGCAGTGTACAAAAAAATTCACTAGTCGAGATAGGCTAGCAACCATCAAACCAAACAGTTTGGAAAGCCTAATCTATTATATTTTTAAAATAATATAATAAATAAAAATAAAATTATGAAGAACACTATGAACTTGCTTGAGTTGATGATCCATATTAGAAACTATGGACAGTCGAATAATCACTTGCCATATTTTCTCCTTGTATTTAAATTGATTTAAGATCCAAACAATAATCATAATTCATCCTATTATTTACCATACATATGTCCTGGGATTTGGACTAGTCCAGTGGACTTGGCCTATCTAATAATTTCTTGCGGCCCTAAGGGCTAATCCTTTCCAACCAAAAGAGTCTCCTTTTAGTGGTGAGGACGTTGGGATACACTTTACAGCAAAGTAGGCAAATATCATTGGGATTGTGGAGCCAAGCATGAACTAGATGTAGTTGGAGGGACATAGAATAACTATAAGCATGTCAAAGAGGCAGAAAAAGGAGGGACCTGTTACCTTGGATGGCCAGGGCAAAGCTACCAAGCACTTTATAGAATTGCAACTCTACCATGTTTTGCAGATAAAAAATTTTAAATAGTTTGTGTATGCAATTATAGGATATAAATCCAAAATAGCATGGCCCATAGGTTTCTTATTGTTAAGTCTTTTATTAATGAAATTGTTTCCTGATTTCTATTTCAAATTTTTCTTTGGACTTTTTATCAATATATGATTGTCTACTGGTATTATATTGAATCCCATGATGCTACTCCTTTGAATCCAACTTTCCTTCAAACATAGAGAACTAACTATAGGGGATATCCTACTATGTGGTGAACCATTAAGTAGAGTAATAGTTCCTAGAGAACCTCAACACCTAAAAGAACCTAGGAGAAGCAAGAGACATAAGACAGAAAAATCTAGGTGATGACTTCATTGCATATCTTGTTGAGGACCTTTCTCAAAGGTTATATCATCAATGGATATTGCTAGTTTTTGAAAGCAAGCTGCGAGAAGTGAGGTGGATTCCATCTTCTCCAAGTATACATGGGAACTAATTGATCTATCTCTTTGTTGCAAACCAATGGAGTGTAAGTGGCTTTTCAAGAAGAAGCTTAGACTTAATGGAACTATTGAAAAGCTCAAGACCAAGCTCATGAATAAGAGGTATAGTTAGATAGAGGGAGTAGCTTTCTTTGGCACGTACTCTCCCATGGCTAGGATTTCAACTATCCATGTGCTTATTGCACTAGTTACCTTATTTAGACTAGAAGTCCATCTAGTGGATGTTAATGTTACTCCAAGAATTGATTTTGATGATTACAAAGCATTTGAATGGATTATTAATGAATTTGGCTTGGAAAAAAACTTTTTATATTTCAGGGGCAAAATCATAATTTTATCAAGTTTTGATCTCAGAGCCCCAAGAGTAAGTATAGAAGATTTCTAATCCTTTGGAGGCAATTCCATAATTTTTGGATGCTTATTTTAGAAAAAAATTAAGTTTGAAGCAAAAGGATCGACCCTTAGGTCATCCCCTACTGAAAAGAGCTATTTGGCATGCTGTCTCTATGCCAAGGGTCGACCCCAGGATTGACCTCTACTGTTCCGAAGGCTAAAAATATAGAACGACTATTTTTTTGGATTTTATCTCAGAGGTCGACCTTAAGGTTGATCCCTGTGCCATGAGTCGACCCCTGTGCCATGAGTCGACCCTTGCAACGAAAATTTTTCTACAATGATTATTTTTTTCTTATTTTGATAGATTTTAATGATTTTTTTAATATCTCTAAAGACTACAAATCTTGTCTAGAATTCTCTCCTCCACCTGTTGAAGATTTAAAAAGCTTTAAATAGAAAAAACATAAGAGATTGGTGTGATTCAATTTCAGCCCTAAGCAAAAGTCATCTTCAAACAAAGAAGCCTTCATTTCAAGTTCACCTACCTCTCAAGAGCTTTTTTAAATATCCAACAACTTTGAGAAAAATTAGAGAAGCTTCCTCTATTATTGTGAAAAATGTTCTTAAGATTTTATTTGCTCACAAAGAGAGCTAAACTTGTATTTGATTGTCATTAAATTTTTTACTCTGTTTTACTATTTTGATTCAAGTTTTGTGGAGGTTCCAAAACTTGGGAAGGTTGATCCTAATCTTGAATAGGATTGTATTGGATTGGCTTGTACCAAAAAAATAAGTGTTCTAGCTTAGGATAGCTAGGGTTGGAGGTTTCTAATGGTGTATTCAGTTTGAATACGGTTAGTGAATTTTAATTCCCAAGTAGAAGCTTGGGGAGTGGATGTAGGTGCAAGAGAAGCAGTGAATCACTATAAATCTTACTTGTTTATGGTATGCTTGCTATCTTTCTTTTCTTAGTTTATTAAATTTTTGCTCTCTAATCTTTTATATTTTTTCTCTAACCTAAATCACTTCATACACACATCTTGCATATCATCATTCAATCTTGATATCTTTAAATTAGCTTTAAAATTTTAAAAACTCAATTCATCCTTCCTCTTGGGTTGCATAGCTAGGCAACAAGTGGTATCAGAGCCTAGTGCTCTAGCCCTATTATTATTTAACGATCAAAGAGCCAAAGATCTATGACAACCTATGTTAGTTTTTCTCTAGCTGAGGGATAGTCCATAAATCGACCTCTACTTTTTAATGGGACAAACTATACCTATTGAAAAGTTTGAATAAGAATTTTCATACAAGTACTTTACTATAATATGTAGAGTATCATAGTTAATGGACCACATGTTAGATATATGTGCCCTAGAAGCCAGAATTAGCTGACACTTGTAATACACTTCTAAGGATAATACATGTTAGATATATGTGCCCTAGAAGCCAGAATTGGCTGACACTTGTAATACACTTCTAGGGGCAAAATTATAATTTTGACTATAATTAATGAAATGGGTTATTTTCTATCACATATGTGTATTTAGTGTCTGTGATACATCCTTTGAGTTAATGGTAATGATAATTCATATTTTCAAGAGTTGAAAATTTAAGACATGAATAATCATTATTAACTCATAAACAGCTCCCGACCATAGGATCATCACGAGGATGGTGATTGATCCGGAAGGTTGGTGTACGATCGCTTCTCTTTAGTAGATGAGTCTTGAGTCTACGGTGTGGAGACACCGGAGCGAGAGTACAGGTACTCGTTAGAGAACGAGGGCACTGAGCGTGACCACCTCGAGTAGTCATTAGGAAGTCTACCTTCTCGTCAATGACTGACTCGATGCTGCAGTAGTGTGTCTGGTTCTTTGACCTGAGATGCATCGGCAGTTCACCTTGAGGGTGTTATAGTTTGACTACACCATTACTCGGTCTCCTAGCCATATGGAACCCTGAGGTGTATGTTGGCTATAGCATGTTCATTGTAGGAACTGGATTGCATCAAGATGGGATCTATCTACCTCGGTGGTAGAGGAGTAGCCCTATGATGATCATGAGAATCAAGTCCAGAAATCCATGGCCATGGTAGAGTGAAATAATAGAAAGAGTTTCTATTTAGATTTTCACATTGGACTCGAATCGAATGATTACATCATATGACAGAGACTAGGGTTTGACGAGTTCACCTTAACCCTAATCTGATCGGGGCTCAAGATAGAAGAACTTGAATCACACAGGTAGCTGCACCAAGAGGTTCGCATTCAGCTCTGATGGGTTGCCACCATATACTGCTAGGTGTCACTGGTGGATTTTGGGAGCAATTAGAATGATTTAGATGATCGATCATTCTAGCTGTTCGAATCAGAAGAGTTCTGATCCATCGAAAGGAGTTTCGATGATGTCTATGATAGAGATCATGACATATCCCATTACCATACAGAACTGAACCTAACTGGGTCACACAAACAAGGGTTTGAATCTGGTGATCATCAATTGAACTGATCTAGTTCAATTGATCTGAATGAGATTCAATTAGGTTCAAGGAAATCGTGCTAGCACTCGATTGAACCTAACGTTCTTCTTTTACTATCATAAATAAGTTGTCCTGACTGAGCCAAAGGAGTTTGTGCTCAATCAGAGGCCTTCATATGGTCTGACTGGAGGTTGTCCAAGTCAGAATAGGTTGTCTTATTTGTAAGACATTACCTGCCATTTTTGGTCACCTGCCATTTCTTGTTCTTTGACTTTGGTCAAAAGTCTACCTTTGACTGGTCAAACGTTGACCATTGACCCTTTGACTTTTGACCACATGTCATGCACCTATTGGAGAGCTGGTGGGGGCCTGTCCCCCTGCCAGAACCTGGCAAGGAGAAGGGCGCACGCCAAGGGTGGCGTGAGCCCAAGTAGGAGGCGCCTAGGAGTCCTTGTTGGACAAGGACTCCACCTCCCTTTTGGATTCCAATCAGAGTTCTACTAAGAATCCAGTTTGACTGGTCTTAGGCGCCCTCTAAGGAGGAATCCAGGGGTCTCTATTCCAACCAATCAGATTTAGATCTGATTTCACAAAGGGTTGTGATTGGTTGAGAGGAAGAGGAGTTGGATCACAAGAGGTCTATAAATAAGACCCTGCGCCCAACCCTAATTCCAATGCTATTAGATACGCCCCAAGGCTGCCTCTCCCCTCCTTCTCCATGCCATAGTCTCTTCTCCCCTTGCTCTCCACGTCCAAAAGGTGTTTTGGACTTAGGTTGGTGCGATTCAGATCAAGGAAAGGCGATCAAAAGCAAGAAGGCTGCGCTGCTGCAAAAGGACGACTGCAGATCTTCAAAAGAGTTTTGAAGATCCTCCAGATCAGATCCAGATCTGATTTTTGGAGGTGTGATAGAGAAGAAGAGGATCTCCAGATCCAACCCGAGTGGATACCGGTAGAGGCCAGGCGCTTGCGTGGCTAAGATCCAGAACCTTCCGCTGCAATCAGGATCATCTACAGGGTAATAGGATTACCCAAATCAGGTAAATTAAATTTGATTTAATTTATCTTATTTTATTTTATTTATTAAAATAATAAGAATCAGATCTGAAACATATCAAGATCTGATTGAGATCAAGAGAAAATTTTTGAAATATATCTCTTGATCTAATCAGATCTGGACGAACCTGGACCGGGAAATCAGGATTTCCCTTCAACTGGTATCAGAGCCATGGTTCTAAATTGTTTAGATCTGATTTTAATTTTATTTTAATTAGAAAATAAAGTGATTTCAGATGTCACATGAGATGTGATCAGATCTGAAATCAGAAAAATTAAAATTAAATGATTTGGATCTAAGATTAAGAAGATATGCATGACTAGTTCTAGAATAGAATAGTTCTATAGAATAGTTTTGCATGTCTTTGATTTAATCTGATTAAATCATATTTTAGATCTTCTTATTTACTATTTTCTGATATTATAAGTGTTATAATAACATCTGATAAACAGCAAATAAAAATTATTTAATTTTAAATATCATATGAGATATGATAGATGCATGACTAGACTAGTTGTAGAATAGTTCTACATAATTGTCTAGATTAGAATTTATTTTGATTAGATCAATTTAAATCTAATTTTTTAGATTATTATGTGATAATTTAGATCTGAAAACATGCATGATTATGATACATGAGATGTATGCAAAATATGCCATGATTAGATCTAAATTTGTATATGAGATATATGATATAGATCTATAACTGTTTTGTAGTATTTACATGTTCCTGATTAAGGCGTTCCTCTTGGCCGTCCGGTCATAAGAACGAAGAAGGGTTTAAAGGCCCTCTCTTCCCATTCGATGGGGTGTTCTTATGACGTGTAGGGGTGCTGCGTGTTCGTCCTTAATCAGAAACCCAAAACTTACTTTCTGCAAAACCCTAGATCCTGAAACCCTAGGATTTATTGTGCATATTTTGTTTATGAACCCAACTTAATTAAGAATTAAGTTTATGGAATATTAATTAGGTCTAAAATTGAGAATTTCAGATCTAAGACATATTCATAATACTGGGTTCGGGCTTGGGTAGCTCAATTAGGTCTAAGCGGTTGATCAAACCGAATCAAGAGTTGGTTAGATGGGATCAACAATGCTTAAATTGACCAGCCTAATAGGATTAAGTCTGGGTCAAGATCGAGTCACGATCAAGCAAGACCTAATTAGGCTCAGAGGTTAGAGTCTGGATTGTAGGCTAACCCAATTGGTTCTGACTCAACAATTTGGTGTCTAAGGTAAGTTTGGCACAGACGACCGACTGGTTTTTAATTGGAAGCTACTCGACCTGAATGCGTTCTTGTGCGAGTTAACGGCATATTCCTTCCACCGGTCTCACTTACCTGGCCATATCTGTTGACACAGTTCTGATCTGAGGTGGTCAATAATCCGAGCTGACCCATGCCACTAGGTTAGTCATAATTGTTATGACTAAGCCAAGTCTAGTTTAATGAGACCTGAATCAATTCTCCCTAAGAAAAGATTAAGTCCGAGGTCTTCCACCATTGTAGACGTGCGGGCCCTTCCCGGGGTTGATTGTTCTCGGCTGGATACAGTGGCTCAGTTGCACCGGGAAGACGCAACCATGTCTATTAGGCATTGGATGCTATGGGCTGGAGGATGAGTTGGGCTCAATATTTCGGATACGGTGAGAGACCCAATTAGGAACCCAGTCTATGCAAATGGTGGGTCTGACTTAACTAAGGAGTGGATCAATATTCCGGATACGGTGAGATTCATGAATTAGAGACCAAGTTTGGGTGCACCATGATTAGAGAATCATTGAACAAGAGTTGTTCACTCATTGGCTAACCCATCACCAATAACTGTTAGGTGAGGTGATGAGTCAGTTGGTGAGACCGCACCACCCACTAGAAATCATCAATCGCGGAGATTTTCGCATCTCTACAGAGGGAGTGTAGGGATCCGAGAAAATAGTGGGAGCTAATTTGTTTAAAAATAAAATCCCTAAACAAATTGGTCAAGTCAAAATTACAGTATCTAACTAGAATCTTTGACTCTCTACAGGAAAATGTCTGCGTCCAACCCACTGGCACGTATCCTAGAC
>QRFJ01005011.1:0-25644 GCA_006176705.1 Cocos nucifera | reverse complement strand
AGAACTAAGGATATGATGTTGATTTTTGGTAATGGAGAACTTTAAGTTCAGGGATATACAGATTCGAATTTTATGTCTGATATAGATGATCGAAAGTCGACATCTGAAAATCTATTTGTGTAATGGTGGTGCTGTCAGTTGGAATAGTTCCAAGCAGACAGTGATAGCAGATTCCACCATGAAAGTAGAGTACATCGCTGTGTAAGAAGCTGCAAAGGAGGCATTCTAGTACAAAAAAATTCGCTGTAGAGATTGGAATGATGCCATCAAATGCCATTCCTCTGTAATGCGATAATAATGGTGCCATAGTCCTTGCTAAAGAGCTGAGATCTCACCAAAAATCCAAGCACATCGAGCGACGACACCATCTTATCCGTGATTACCTTGAGAAAAGTTATGTCGAGGTCAAGAGAGTCGACTCTACAGATGATGCGACAGACTCACTTATAGAGCCATTGGGCCAGTAGAAGATCGAAGCCCACCTTGAGAAGATTGGGCTTAGAATTATAGCCAATTGGCTTTAGGTCAAGTAGGAGTTTGTTAGATATATGTACCTTAGAAGCCAGATTGGCTGACACTTGTAATACACTTTTAAGGATAAAATTATAATTTTAATTATAAATAATAAAATGAGTTATTTTCTATCACAGTGTGTATTTGAAAGTGTCTATGATACATCCCTTGAGTTAATGGTAATGATAGTTCATATTTTTGAGAGTTGAAAATTTAAGACATGAATTTTCATTATTAACTCATAAAATGCACTCGACCATAGGATCATCACAAGGATGGTGATTGATCCAGAAGGTTGGTGTACGATCGCTTCTTTTGGATAGATGAGTCTTGAATCTATGGTGTAGAGACACTAGAGCGAGAGTGCAGGTACTCGTTAGAGAATGAGGACACTGAGCGTGACTACCTCGAGCAGTCATAAGAAAATCTACCTTCTCGTCGATGACTGGCTTGAAGCTAAAATGGTGTATCTAGTTCTTTGACCTGAGGTGCATCAATAGTTCACCTTGAGGGCGTTATAGTTTGACTACACCATAACTCGATCTCCTAGCCATTCAGAATCCTAAGGTGTATGTTGGCTATAGCATGTTCATTGTAGGAATTGGATTACACCAATAGGAGATCTATCTACCTTGGTAGATGAGGAGCAGCTCTATGATGATCATGAGAATCAAGTCCATAAGCCCATGGCCATGGCAAAGTGAAATAATAGAAAGAGTTTCTATTAGGGTTTTCACATTGAATTTGAATCGAATGATTAATTCATATGATGGAAATTAGGGTTTGACGAGATCACCTTAACCCTAATCCGGTCAGGGCTCAAGATAGAGAAACTTAATCACATAGGTAATTGCACCGAGAGGTTCGCTTTTAGTTCTGATGGATTGTCATCATATGCTGCTAGGTGTTATTGATAGATTTTTAAAGCAATTAGAATGATTTAAATAATCGATCATACTAGTTGTCTGAATCAAAAAAGTTTTGATCCATTGGAAGGTGTTTCGATGATGTCGATGATAGAGATCATGACATATTCCATTACCATATGGAACTGAACCTAACTGGGTCATACAAATAAGGGTTTGGATCTAGATATCATCAATTGGATAAACCCAATTCAATTGATTTGAATAAGATTCAATTAGGTTCAAGAAAATCGTGCTAGCACATGATTGAGCCTAATGTTCTCCTTTAACAATCATTAAAACTTATCTTGACTGAGCCAAATATATTTGGGCTCACTCAAGAATCTTTACTTGGTCTGACTGGAGCTTGTCCAGATCAAAAAAGAGTTATCTTAATTTATGAGATAAATTTGAGACAACACCTACCATTTTCGATCACCTGCTAAATCTTATTTTCGAACATTAGTCAAATGTTGACCCTGGACATTTAGACATCTGCCCATGTGACATGCACCCATAGGAGAGTACCTGGGGAGATATCCTCCTGCTAAAAAGTAGATAGAAAGAGGGCACATGCCTAGGAAGGCATGCGCCCCATGAGGATAAAAGATGGAGTCCCATATAGATGGGACTCCAGGTTGCTTTAGGGGATTAAACTGTGTGGCACCAAGAAGTCTTATTTGACCCAGTCTTGGTGCCACCTAAGGAGAGTTTTGAGGGTCTCTCATCTGATTGGATTAGATGATGTCATTTCATCAATCAGATTTAGATATGATTGCACAAAGGGCCATGATTGGTCGGGATGATGTGGCACTGCATGGCGTAGTAGGGTCTATATAAACTCTATCTACGCCTAGAATTTAATTCTTCTACCTTTAGCCCATGCCACATAGCCCCTCTTCCTCTTTCTCCATGCCACCCTCTAGTCCTCTCTCTCCTCTCTACGCCCAAGGGCTTTTGGGCATGAACAAGGTGCGATCCAAGCAAGTAAAAGGTGCCAGAAAAGGAAGAAGGGAGCACTCCTGTAAGAGACAACGGCTGTTCTTCAAAAGCAGTTTTGAAGACCTTCAAGATCAGATCTAGATCTAATTTTTATAGAATTGATTGAAAAGAAGAAGATCTTCAGATCCTGCCTGAGTGGATACCGGTAGAGGCCAGGCACTTGCGTGGCTACATCCAAAACCTTAGGCAAACATCGAGATCATCATAGGGTAATTGAATTATCCAAAATAAAGGTATAATTAAATTAGATTTAATTTTTATTTTTATTTTTATTATCAGATCAATAAGATCATATCTGAGGAGTCTCAGATCTGATTAGGATCTTAGAGAAAACTTTTTTTTAAAATATCCCTCCTAATCCAATTAGATCTGAACGAATCTGATCTGGAAAATAGATTTTTTCCTTCAAGGCTGTAGATTGATTGCATGATCTCTAGAATGTCATGATAAATGAGTTTCAATTTATCTGAAGGATACATTCTTTGCGGATATGTTAGAATCATAAAATAATTTTTTTGTTATGTTTTCTATGATATCCAGTAACATAATATCACTAAATTTTTTTGGTTGTAACATCCTTTCTAGGCATGTACTGCTCTCAGAGGAGTGAGAGGATAAACCACTTACTTGATAGGTTTGTAAATTTGAAGACTACTCTAAATGAATTCATCAAAAAGTATGAGGATGCATCGAAGAAAAGATATGAAGTAGAAAATAAGCAAGACAATATGTCCTTATAAACTAATACTTTTTTCAAAACATCCTCATTTTTTGAGAGGCAAGTAGTAGTCATTTATACTAGGTGCATATTCAAAAAACTTCAGAATAAGGTGCTTGAAATGGCTACATCAAACGCTAAGTTAACTAAAGAAATAAATAACTTTACTATATATTTGTGAAGTCATTTGAGAGAATTGAAGTTAATAGAATTGAAAAGGAGATTATCAAAAACTATACTATTTTATAGTTCAGCCAGTTAGAGGAAGTGAAATGTTAATGCCAATCATTTTAGTTTAGGGGATACTTATGCAAGCACACCTTATTGGTTCTCCATCGAAATGAAATATTTTATATTTTTGATAAGTATATTCTCCATAGATGGTGCAAGGACATGAAATACCGACTCGATGATTTAATTACGATGTTTAATTCTCTGATAAGAGAATCAAAAAATCTAGGTATGTCATTCTATAATTGAATTATGATATGCTATCTATAACTACAATAACCAGTTACAGCATATGGATATCCAGTTTGATATAGGTACGCTTTGATAAGTCGTTAGTTGATGAAGCTTGCAGAGGTTGCCTCTATGTCTGAAGATATATTTAACCTAGTGATGGCTGATCTAACTCTATTATTCGAAAACATAGTAGATACTAATTGTTCAGCACTGTCAAATTCAGTATTTCTTATCCGAGATCCTGAAAATAATGCTACAAAAGGATAGCTAAGAGAGAGAAGAATCAAAAGTAGAGTCAAAAAAAGTTAAAGAAATCAGAGAAGTTAAAGAAAGTTATGAACAAAACAATCGATGATCCATCTACCGAAGGAAATGATAAAAAGCTTGCTAAAAGATGGACTATTAGATGTATGCCCTAGAAGTCAGATTGGCTAATACTTGTAATACACTTCTAAAGATAATTTTATAATTTTGACTATAAATTAATACATAAGTTATTTTCTATCATAGTGTATATTTAAATGTGTCTGTGATACATCCTTTGAGTTAATGGTAATGATAATTCATATTTTTAAAATTAAAAATTTAAGACATGAATTTTCATAATTAACTCATTAACTGCTTCCGACCGTAGGATCATCACGAGGATGGTGATCGATCTAAAAGATTGGTATATGATCACTTTCTTACGATAGATGAGTCTTGAGTCTATGGTGTGGAGACATCGGAGCAAGAGTACAGATACTTGTTAGAGAACGAGGGCACTAAGCATGACCACATCGAGCAATCATAAGAAAGTCTATCTTCTCATCGATGACTGGCTTGATGCTGCAATTGTGTGTCAAGTTCTTTGATCTAAGGAGCATCGACAGTTCACCTTGAATGTGTTATAGTTTGACTGCATCATAACTCGATCTCCTAGCCATTCAAAATTCGAAGGTATATGTTGACTATAGCATGTTCATTATAGGAACTGGATTGCACCAAGATGGGATCTATCTATCTCGATAGTGGGAGAACAGTCCTATGATGATCATGAGATTGAGTCCTTAAACCCATGGCCATGGCAATATGATATAATAGAAAAGAGTTTTCTATTAGGATTTCACATCCGACTAAAATCCAATGATTCATTCATATGACGGATGTTGGGTTTTGACGAGTTCATCTTAAACACTAATCCTATCAGGACTCATGATAATAGAATCGATTCATATAGGCAGCTGCATCAAGAGGTTCACTTTCAATTTTGATGGATTGCCACCATATGCTGCTAGGTGTCACTGATGGATTTTGAAAGTAATTAGAATAGTCTTGATGATCGATCATTTCAATTATATGAATCAGAAAAGTTCTGATCCATCGAAAGGTGTTTCAATGATGTCAATGATAGAGATCATAATATATCTCATTATCATACAAAATTGAACCTAATTGGATCATACATACAAGGGTTTGAGTCTAGTAGTGATCAATTGGACCAAGTCAATTTAATTGATATGGATTAAATCAAATTAGGTTTAAGAAAATCATGCTAGCACATGATTGTACCTAATATTCTCCTTCTGTAGTCTTTCTGGTTCATCATGGATGAGTTTGACTCAACCAAAACCCTAACTGGAGCTTAGGTTGTCTTAATTCATCAGATGATTTTTAGGATGACACCTACCATTTTTGGTCACCTATCATTTCTGATCACACGCCTTTTCTGTCACACACCAGGAACAAAGGTTGACCTTGTTGTAAGAAAGAAGGGACTAGGGGCGCACGCCCCCTGAAGATTTTCTTGGGGCACACGCCCCCACCTTTTTGGTATGGCATGGAGAGGGCACATGTCCCCCTAGGCATGTGCCCCAATGGATGGGCTTTGACTTGGTCAAAATCCAGTTTTGGCCAGTCAAAGAGTTTTGATTTAGATCAAATTCTAAGAGAGAAGGAAGAGTTCATTGCACACTCAACTTCCTCCCTCTTTCCTTATCCATCTTGTATAGCAAATATGGAAAGTTTAGGGTGGCAATTCTGATACATGTTGGCATGGAAAATCTGCTAAAAATCAGAATTAAATCAAGCAGTTGGTTGCTTGATTGATTGGAACACTGAGGTGGCGCAGGGCTCTATTTAAGAGACCCTATGCCCTAAGGTTTCTTTGAGTTGATGCTCCATGCCCCAAGCCCCCATATGCTACCATCCTCTCCCTTCTCCATGCCTCCCTCTTTCTAATTTCCTCTCTCTCTTCATGCCAAAGGTTGGGCACAAATTCAGGAGGAAGATCAAATAGCTTTGGCACATAGATCAGGAAGAAAATGACCTATTCGTGAGACGAACGTCGTCCAGACTTCTTTGATTATTCTGAAGGCTCTACAGATCATATTCAGATCTGATTTTTGGTGATCAGATCCAAAAGAAAAGCACCTCTAGATCTAGCTTAAGTGGACTCTGGTAGAGGCTAGGCACGAACATGGCTTAATCCAGAATTTTGAGCTTCCGCAAATCATCGATAGGATAATCAGATTACCCAATCAGGAATAAAATTTATATTTGATTTAATTTTTAATTTTAGATTTAATATTAGATCATTAAAATTAGATTGAAGAACTCTCTGATCTGATTAGACTCTACAAAAAAATTGAAAAATAATTCCTACAGATATGGTCAGATCAGATCGATCCTATGGCAGAAAAAGTAGTTTTTTCTTCAACTGGTATCAGAGCTGCGTTAGCAATTCTTCAGATCTATTTTAGATCTAATTTTTATGATGATATATGATTTGATATTAAAAATTTTAGATATCACATCAGATGTGATCAAATCTAAAATCAAAAAGATTAAAAATTTTAGATCCATATCAATCTTGTATGAGATGCATATCTAGACTAGGTTTAGTGTTCTATGTGTAGTCTAGTGCTAATTTTCTTTTTGATATGATTAAATTCTTTTTTAGATTCTTATGCTTCTATTTTCTGATATTATAAATATTATAATCAAATTTCAAAATAAAAAATAAAATTTCTAATTTTTATATGAGGTATGAATGAAGCATGCCAGACTAGTTGTCGAATAGTTCTATGATTTATCTAGAATAAATTTTATTTTGATATGATCAACATAAAATTTATTTTTTAAATATTATATGTGATGTATCAGATCTGAAAGCATGCATTTAGGATTTAATGATTAATACATGAGATGTATACAGAACGTGCATGTTTAGATCTATGACTTTATATGAGATATATGTTATAGATTTATTATTTTGTAGCGTAGTAATTGTTTCTGATTAAGGCATTCTCCTTAGCCATCCGGTCATAAGAGCAAAGTAGGATTTAAAGGCCCTCTCCTCCCATTCGATGGGGTGCTCTTATGGCATGTAGGGGTGCTGCACGTTCGTTCTTAATCAGAAATCAAAAATTTACTTTTCTGCAAAACCTTAGATACTGAAACCTTAGGGTTTTTACATGTTTCTGATCATGAACCCTAACTTAATTAAGAATTAGGATTATGAACTAATTAAGTCTAAAATTATGAATTTTAAGATCTAAGATATCTTTATAAATTTATGTTCGGGCTTGGATAGCTCAATTAGGTCTAGCAGTTGATCAAATCGAATCAAAAGTTAGTTAGGTGGGATCAAGAGTGCTTAGAATTGACCAGCCCAATAGTTGTAAGTCTAGGTCAAATGAATTAAGATCTAATTTGGCTCCACGGTTCAAGCTTAGATTGTAGGCTAACTCAATCAATTCTATTTCGATAATTTGGTATCTAAGGTAAGTTGGCAGATACGATCGATTAGTTTTTAATTGAAAGCTACTCGACCTGAATGCATTCCCATTGAGTTAATGGTATATCCCTTCCATCGGTCTCACTTACCTGGCCATTTGGATCGATCCAGTTCTGAATTGAGGTGGCTAACAATTCAAACTAATTTATGCCACTAGGCTAGTCATAATCGTTAGGCTAGTCATAACCATTATGACTAAGTCAAGTCTAAGAGACCTAAATTAAATTTTTCTAAGAAAAGATTAAGTCAATTGATCTTCCACCATTATAGATGTGTGGGCCCTTTCTGGGGTTGATTGTTCTTGACTGATTATAGTGGTTCAGTTGCACCGATAAGATGCAACCGTGTCTATTAGACATTAGATGCTACGGGTTGAAGGATGGGTTGGGCTAAATATTTTGGATACGGTGAAAGACCCAATCAAAAATTTAATTTATGAAAATGGTGGGTCTGAGTTAACTAAAGAGTGGAGCAATATTTCAGACATTGTGAGCTTCATGAATTAGAGATCAAGTTTTGGGTGCATCATGATTAGAAAATCATTGGACAAGAGTTGTCCACTCATCGACTAACCCATCACTAATAACTGTTAGGTGAGGTGGTGAGCCAGTCGATGGAACTGCACCATCCACTAAAAATCATTGATTGTAGAGATTTTTACATCTCTATCCAGAGAGTGTAGGGATCCAAGAAAATAATAGGAGCCAAATTTATTTAAAATTTAAACTCCTAAATAAATTGGTTAAGTCTAATTACAAAATCTAACTAGAAACTTTGACTCTCTACAGAAAAATATCTACTTCCAACCGACTAGCCCATATCCTAGACACCCATAGACTGACCAAATCCAACTATAAGGATTGGCTCTAGAATTCTAAAATTATTTTGGATTTTGAAAAGTTGACTCATGTGTTGTAATAGGATTCTCTCACTTTACCAGCCCGTCCATCCATTGAATAGAGAGCGTCTCTAAAAAAGTAGATAGATTAAGATAATAAAGCCAGGTATTACATGTTAGGCTCAATGTCTGATGAGCTCCAGTGCCAAAATGAAGACATAAAGACTAGCCGCCAAATGTTGGCTCATCTACAAAAGTATTTTGGTGAACAGAGTCGCACAGTCAAATATCAAGTCACTAGGAGACTTGTTAAGGCTCAAATGCATGATGGACAATTGATCTAAGATCATTGTCCTATGATGATCAAGAACTTATAGGAGCTTGAGAAGCTCGGTGTCAAGTTAGACAAGAATCTGCAGATCGATATAATCCTACAATCCTTGATTAATTCATACGAGTAGTTCATCATGAACTATCATATGCATAAACTATAAAATACTTTGGCTAAACTTATGAACATGTTGGTTACTACTAAGCTCTCCATGAAAGATTCAAAGGATTTAGTTCTTGTTGTGGAGCAGACTTCGTCCAAAAGAAAGTCATTTAGAAAGAAAAAAAAGTCTACAAAGAAGCAGAAGACTGAAGGTGGGAACAAGAAGAAGGGAGAGCCAAAGAAGAAGGTGTTGTCTAGATAGACAACCCAAGAGGAGGGGTGGGTGAATTGGATTTTCAAAAATTAAAATAGATATGTATAGTGCTAAATGATTAAAACTTAAGTGAATCAAATGTAAGAGCAAATAGAAGATACAATTAAGAGCACACACATAAACAAGAGAATTTTATAGTGGTTCCATGCTCTCACAGCACCTATGTCCACTCCCCAAGCACACTCTTGGGAATTTCACTATAATCCCTCAAGATTACCGTTGGATAGTATTTTTGAGCTTACTATCTAAAAATTTAGTTGGTTTTTCTCTAGGTTCACCAACCACAACCCTTACAAGAATCAGATGAATCAATCTGAATAAACAGAGGAAAGAAAAAGCCCCAAAACCTAAGTTTCAACCCCTACTGAAACCAAGTACATAGAAAGAGGAAAAGGAATTTTACAACTCGAAATGCCCCTTTGAATGAGTAGAAAAGTTGTCCTTGCAGTTTGTTGAAAGCCTCTTTCAATATATGGAGTTAATGCACTTGAGGATTCTTCAAAGCTTGAGAGAACAGATTAATTGGAGATTGGGTATTCATTCAAGAATAGAGCGTGCTTTTCTTTCTCTTATTTTCTTCTCTCCTTTTGAAAAATAATCTTTCTTCCTTTTATATCTCTAGCATTTTCTTTTTTCTGGTGATGATTGAAGTTCAAAAAAAGCAAAATCTGACCGTTGGAGAGTAGCAACTAGCCATTGGAATAGAAAAAATCTGATCTAAAATGCCCCATCAAAAAGCTATCGCCATATCTCGAGACCTCTCGGTTTGTCTCGAGATGTCTTGCCAGGTTATGAGGCCTCTCAGATTGATCAAGAGAGCTCTCATCTTCAATCGCATGAAAAATTACCTTTTTGAAAAAAAATGGTTTGCCTGAGATCGAGATGTCTCGGTTCTGAATGAGACGTCTTGCTGGAACTGCGAGACCTCTCAAAAATCCTATGAGACCTCTCGCTCTCAAAGCATAGAAATTGAGTTTCTATCATCTAAGATTGAGACGTCTCGAGATTCACTCTAGACTTCTCAAAATTGAGTCAGAACTGCATTTGTTGCATGCTAGTCCACTTGAGAGCTCTCGAAAAAAATCCGAGATGTCTCAAAGACTGCTCCTAGGCAATTTTAGGAGATTTGAATTTCATTTGATTTTCACTTTATGTCTTTCTTGTTTTGGTCAAAGAGCTCTCTTTCTTCTGATATTGAAACACTTAAAATAAAATATTTTAGTAATCACTTGCTTTAATATTTGATCATCATCAAAATCACTTAAGGTGTCAACAATCTTCTCCTTCTTGATGATGACAAAATATTAAGCAAGCCATAAAAGAAATGTAAGCAATGTATATCAAGAACTAATGAATGCAAAATTTTTGTGCTAAAGCTCCCACTTAGTGTATGCTCTCATGAAATGAATAGGATTTGAATAACATTCTTTTCATTTTGTATTTATTCATTTCAATCATTTCATTTTCTAAAAGTCTCTTTTTATGAATTTATATTTTTGATTTGAATGATTATATGTTTGTATTTTGTATGTTAGATTTAATTATGTATTTGCATATTTCTCCTTAATATTTCTCCCTCCTTTTGTCAGCATCAAAATCACAATAATGAGAGAATCATAAAAAGGCAAGAACATGAAAAAGATTGAATTAGGAGTGTTTAGGATGATGGAGGGAGACCAAAAAATAATCCAAAAAATTTAAGATTAAATATTTTTATAAAGGATCACATACACCAAGTTCACCCCAAATTTTAGGAAATCTATCTTCACTTAAAGGTTTTGTAAAAATGTCAACTAATTGATTTTCAGTTGAAAGAAATTCAAGCACAATGTTATTGTTTCGAATATGATCTCTAATGAAATGATGTCTAAATTCAGTGTGTTTGGTTCTTAAATGTTGAACAGAATTTTTTGTCAAGTTTATGACACTAGTGTTATCACATTTAATAGGTAACTTATTTTGCTTAATTCCAAAGTCTTCGAGTTATTGTTTGAACCAAAATATTTGAGCACAGCAACTCCCCGCAGCAACATATTCGACCTCGGCCGTTGACAGTGCTATAGAGTTTTGCTTTTTGCTATACCAAGAGATCAAGTTCAATCCTAAAAATTGACAAGTACCATTGGTACTCTTTCTATCAATTTTACATCCTCCATAGTCCGCATCAGTGTACCCAATCAATTCAATAGAAGATTGTTTTGAGTACCAAAGACCTAAGTTATGTGTGTAGATCAAATATCTAAAAATTCATTTAACAGCTAATAAGTGTGATTCTTTAGGATTAGATTGAAATCTAGCACACATGCACACACTAGATAATATATCAAGCCTACTTGTAGTTAAGTAAAGTAAGAATCCTATCATATGTCTATAGAGCTTTTCATTTACATTCTTACCATTCTCATCTTTGTCAAGTTTGTAAGAAGGGCTCATGGGTGTGCTAATTTTCTTTCTATTTTTCATGCCAAACTTCTTGAGCATCTCCTTGATGTACTTTATTTGGCTAATGAAAATGCCTTTCTTTGATTGTTTAACTTGTAGTCCAAGAAAAAAATTCAGCTCCCCCATCATGCTCATTTCAAATTCACTCTGCATCAACTTAGCAAACTCTTGATAAAAAATTTCATCAGTAGCTCTGAATATGATGTCATCCACATATATTTGAACTATAAGAAGGGTATTATTTTTCTTTCTTCAAAAATAGTGTGGTGTCTACACTTCCTCTGATAAAATTATTTTATAATAAGAACTTGCACAATCTCTCATACCAAATTCTAGGTGCTTGTTTAAGTCCATAGAGTGCTTTATTTAACTTATATACATGATTGGGAAGTAAGTGATTTTTAAATCTAAGTTATTTTTAAATCTGAGTGATTGTTCTATAAATACTTCTTCAATAATATAACCATTTAAAAAGACACTTTTCACATCCATTTAAAATAATTTAAAATTTATATAATAGGCAAAAGCAAGTAACAATCTTATAATCTTGCTACAGGTGCCTATGTTTCATCAAATTCAATTCCTTCTTCTTGATTATATCCTTTAGTAACTAATCTGGCTTTATTTTTTACAACATTACCATGTTCATCTAATTTATTCCTAAATACCCATTTTGTACCAATTATAGGATGATTTATGGGTCTGTTTACAAGAGTCTATACATTGTTTCTTTCAAATTAGTTTAGTTCATCTTACATGGCTAGCATCTTATAGTCTTGTTCAGCTTCTTTTATATTTTTAGATTTTATTTGAGAAATAAATGCAAGGTAATCAAATGTATCCTTAAAAGAGGATCTAGTTCTTACCCCTTATGAAGGATCACCTAAAATCAATTCCTTTGGGTGATTATATGCATACCTCCACTTTTGGGTAGATCTCTATGATCATTAGATGCTTCAATCTCAACATCCTTATCTTGTTCAATGATTGTTGTAGAGTTATCTTTGTCATGAATGATGTTGTCCCTTAAGTTTAGCTCCTTCATTCCATCTTCAAGAATTTCTATATCATCATCAAAAACATCTTCTTTTCTCGAAGAATAATTGTTAGCTTCATCAAAAATGATATGTATTGATTCTTCAACAACTAAAGATTATTTGTTGAAGACTCTATATTCTTTGCTAGATATAGAGTATCCAAGGAATATACCTTCATCTGCCTTAGCATCAAATTTGCCTAGATTATCTTTACCATTATTATAAATAAAATATTTGCAACCAAAAATATAAAAATAATTAATATTAGGTCTTTTTTCTTTTCAAAGCTCATAGGAGGTTTTCTTTAAAATCGGGCGAATAGAAACTCTATTTAGGATGTAACATGTTGTGTTAATGACTTCAGCCCAAAAGTATTTGGGTAGATTTCCTTCACATAACATGGTACGGGCCATATCAACTAAGATTCTATTCTTTCTTTCAACAACTCCATTTTATTGAGGGATTCTAGGTGCTGAAAAATTATATTCTATGCCATGTTCATTGCAAAATTCTTCAAAATATTTATTTTCAAATTTTGTGCCATGATCACTACGGATACATACCACAGTAGAGTTTTTTTCATTTGTTATTTTCTTGTAAAACTTTGAAAACAATAAAAATACTTCATCTTTGTGAGCTAAAAATAGAACCCAAGTGAAACTAGAATAATCATCAACAATTACTAGACCATACTTCTTTCCTCCTAAGCTTGTGGTCCTAGTAGATCCAAACAAATCCATATGAATTAATTCAAGAGGCCTAGAAGTTGAAACTATATTTTTGGATTTGAAACTCTCCCTAAATTTATTTTCTGAATTGACAAGCATCACAAACATGATCAATTTGAAAATTTAGTTTTGGTAGCCCCTTAACTAAGTCTTTATTATGCAATTTATAAAGAGTATGCATACTAGCATGACCTAATCTTCAATGCCAAAGCCAACTAGTTGTTAGATATATGTGCCCTAGAAGTCAGAATTGGCTGACACTTGTAATACACTTCTAGGGGCAAAATTGTAATTTTGACTAAAAGCAATAAATGGGTTATTTTCTATCACATATGTGTATTTAGTGTCTGTGATACATTCTTTGAGTTAATGGCAATGATAATTCATATTTTCAAGAGTTGAAAATTTAAGACATGAATAATCATTATTAACTCATAAATTGCTCCCGACCATAGGATCATCACGAGGATGGTGATTGATCCGGAAGGTTGGTGTACAATCGCTTCTCTTTAGTAGATGAGTCTTGAGTCTACGGTGTGGAGACACCGGAGCGAGAGTACAGGTACTCGTTAGAGAACGAGGGCACTGAGCGTGACCACCTCGAGTAGTCATTAGGGAGTCTACCTTCTCGTCAATGACTGACTCGATGCTGCAGTAGTGTGTCTGGTTCTTTGACCTGAGATGCATCGGCAGTTCACCTTGAGGGTGTTATAGTTTGACTACACCATTACTCGGTCTCCTAGCCATATGGAACCCTGAGGTGTATGTTGGCTATGACATGTTCATTGTAGGAACTGGATTGCATCAAGATGGAATCTATCTACCTCGGTGGTAGAGGAGCAGCCCTATGATGATCATGAGAATCAAGTCCAGAAATCCATGGCCATGGTAGAGTGAAATAATAGAAAGAGTTTCTATTTAGATTTTCACATTGGACTCGAATCGAATGATTACATCATATGACAGAGACTAGGGTTTGACGAGTTTACCTTAACCCTAATCTGATCGGGGCTCAAGATAGAAGAACTGAATCACACAGGTAGCTGCACCAAGAGGTTCGCATTCAGCTCTGATGGGTTGCCACCATATACTGCTAGGTGTCACTGGTGGATTTTGGGAGCAATTAGAATGATTTAGATGATCGATCATTCTAGCTGTTCGAATCAGAAGAGTTCTGATCCATCGAAAGGAGTTTCGATGATGTCGATGATAGAGATCATGACATATCCCATTACCATACAGAACTGAACCTAACTGGGTCACACAAACAAGGGTTTGAATCTGGTGATCATCAATTGAACTGATCTAGTTCAATTGATCTGAATGAGATTCAATTAGGTTCAAGGAAATCGTGCTAGCACTCGATTGAACCTAACGTTCTTCTTTTGCTATCATAAATAAGTTGTCCTGTCTGAGCCAAAGGAGTTTGTGCTCAATCAGAGGCCTTCATATGGTCTGACTGGAGGTTGTCCAAGTCAGAAAAGGTTGTCTTATTTGTAAGACATTACCTGCCATTTTTGGTCACCTGCCATTTCTTGTTCTTTGACTTTGGTCAAAAGTCTACCTTTGACTGGTCAAACGTTGACCATTGACACTTTGACTTTTGACCACATGTCATGCACCTATTGGAGAGCTGGTGGGGGCCTGTCCCCCTGCCAGAACCTGGCAAGGAGGAAGGGCGCACGCCAAGGGTAGGCGTGAGCCCAAGTTTGGAGGCGCCTAGGAGTCCTTGTTGGACAAGGACTCCACCTCTCTTTTGGATTCCAATTAGAGTTCTCCCTAAAACCAACTTTGACTGGTCTTAGGCACCCTCTAAGGAGGAATCCAGGGGACTCTATTCCCACCAATCAGATTTAGATCTGATTTCACAAAGGGTTGTGATTGGTTGGGAATAAGAGGAGTTGGATCACAGTCAGTCTATAAATAAGACCCTGTGCCCAACTCAAACACAAGTAATTGAATTGAGATCAAAGTTCCCCATGCCCCAAGGCTGCCTCTCCCCTCTTCCTCCATGCCAAACCATCTTCTCCCCTTGCTCTCCACGTCCAAAAGGAGTTTTGGACCTTGGTTGGTGCGATCCAGATCAAAGAAAGGCGATCAAAAGCAAGAAGGCTGCACTGCTGCAAAGGACGACTGCAGATCTTCAAAAGGAGTTTTGAAGATCCTCCAGATCAGATCCAGATCTAATTTTTGGAGGTGTGATAGAGAAGAAGAGGATCTCCAGATCCAACCCGAGTGGATACCGGTAGAGGCCAGGCGCTTGCGTGGCTAGATCCAGAACCTTCCGCTGCAAACAGGATCATCAACAGGGTAATAGGATTACCCAAATCAGGTAAATTAAATTTGATTTAATTTATCTTTATTTTATTTTATTTATTAAAATAATAAGAATCAGATCTAAAACATATCAAGATCTGATTGGGATCAAGAGAAAAATTTTTGAAATATATCTCTTGATCTGATCAGATCTGAACGAACCTGGACCGGGAAATCAGGATTTCCCTTCAACTGGTATCAGAGCCATGGTTCTAAAATTATTTAGATCTAATTTTAAATTTATTTTAATTAAAAAATAAGTTGATTTTAGATGTCACATGAGATGTGATCAGATCTGAAATCAGAAAAAATTAAAATTAAATAATTTGGATCTAAGATTAGAAGATATGCATGACTAGTTCTAGAATAGAATAGTTCTATAGAATAGTCTTGCATGTTTTTGATTTAATCTGATTAAATCATATTTTAGATCTTTTTATTTACTATTTTTTGATATTATAAGTGTTATAATAACATCTAAAAAATAGCAAATAAAAATTATTTAATTTTTGAATATCATATGAGATATGATTGATGCATGTCTAGACTAGTTGTAGAATAGTTCTACATAATTATCTAGATTAGAATTTATTTTGATTAGATCAATTTAAATCTAATTTTTTAGATTATTATGAGATAATTTAGATCTGAAAAATATGCATGATTTGATACATGAGATGTATGCAAAATATGCCATGATTAGATCTACTTTATATATGAGATATATGATATAGATCTGATATTGTTTTGTAGTATTGAATGTTCCTGATTAAGGCGTTCCTCTTGGCCGTCCGGTCATAAGAACGAAGAAGGGTTTAAAGGCCCTCTCTTCCCATTCGATGGGGTGTTCTTATGATGTGTAGGGGTGCTGCGTGTTCGTCCTTAATCAGAAACCCAAAACTTACTTTCTGCAAAACCCTAGATCCTGAAACCCTAGGATTTATTGTGCATATTTTGTTTATGAACCCTACTTAATTAAGAATTAAGTTTATGGAATATTAATTAGGTCTAAAATTGAGAATTTCAGATCTAAGACATATTCATAATACTGGGTTCGGGCTTGGGTAGCTCAATTAGGTCTAAGCGGTTGATCAAACCGAATCAAGAGTTGGTTAGATGGGATCAACAATGCTTAAATTGACCAGCCTAATAGGATTAAGTCTGGGTCAAGATCGAGTCACGATCAAGCAAGACCTAATTAGGCTCAGAGGTTAGAGTCTGGATTGTAGGCTAACCCAATTGGTTCTGGCTCAACAATTTGGTGTCTAAGGTAAGTTTGGCATAGACGACCGACTGGTTTTTAATTGGAAGCTACTCGACCTGAATGCGTTCTTGTACGAGTTAATGGCATATTCCTTCCACCGGTCTCACTTACCTGGCCATATCTGTTGACACAGTTCTGATCTGAGGTGGTCAATAATCCGAGCTAACCCATGCCACTAGGTTAGTCATAATTGTTATGACTAAGCCAAGTCTAGTTTAATGAGACCTGAATCAATTCTCCCTAAGAAAAGATTAAGTCTGAGGTCTTCCACCATTGTAGATGTGCGGGCCCTTCCCGGGGTTGATTGTTCTCGGCTGGATACAGTGGCTCAGTTGCACCGGGAAGATGCAACCATGTCTATTAGGCATTGGATGCTATGGGCTGGAGGATGAGTTGGGCTCAATATTTCGGATACGGTGAGAGACTCAATTAGGAACCCAGTCTATGCAAATGGTGGGTCTGACTTAACTAAGGAGTGGATCAATATTCCGGATACGGTGAGATTCATGAATTAGAGACCAAGTTTGGGTGCACCATGATTAGAGAATCATTGAACAAGAGTTGTTCACTCATTGGCTAACCCATCACCAATAACTGTTAGGTGAGGTGATGAGTCAGTTGGTGAGACCGCACCACCCACTAGAAATCATTAATCGTGGAGATTTTCGCATCTCTACAGAGGGAGTGTAGGGATCCGAGAAAATAGTGGGAGCTAATTTGTTTAAAAATAAAATCCCTAAACAAATTGGTCAAGTCAAAATTACAGTATCTAACTAGAATCTTTGACTCTCTACAGGAAAATGTCTGCGTCCAACCCATTGGCACGTATCCTGGACACACATAGACTGACTGGACCCAATTATAAAGATTGGCTCAGGAACTACAAAATTATTTTGGGTTCCGAGAAGTTAACCCATGTTTTGGACCAGGACCCTCCCACCTTACCAGCCCGTCCATCTGTTGAACAGAGAGCGTCTCTGGAAAAATGGATTGACGAAGATAATAAGGCCAGATATTACATGTTGGGCTCGATGTCTGATGAGCTCCAGCGCCAACATGAGGATATCGGGACTGCTCGCCAAATGTTGGCTCACCTGCAGGAGATGTTTGGTGAACAGAGTCGCGCAGCCAAATATCAAGTCACAAAATGACTTTTTAAGGCTAAGATGCGTGATGGGCAGTCAGTCCAAGATCACTGTCTGACAATGATCAAGGACATGGAAGAGCTTGAGAAGCTCGGTGTGAAGTTAGGACTTGGACCTGCAGAACGATATTATTCTGCAATCCTTGACTGATGCATATGGGCAATTCATCATGAATTACCACATGCATAAACTTCAGAATTCCTTGGCCGAGTTAATGAATATGCTGGTTACCGCTGAGCTTTCTATGAAAGGTTCTAAAGGCTCAGTTCTTGCTATGGAACGGACTTCTTCCAAAAGAAAGTCTTATGGAAAGAAAAAGAAGTCTGTGAAAAAGCAAAAGGTGGAAGGATCAAAGAAGAAGAAGGCAGAATCCGAAGAAAAAGGCCGATGGCAAAGGAAAGTGTTTCCATTGCAACAGCGACGGCCATTGGAAGCGGAACTGCCCTACTTACCTGGCCACCCTGAAGAACAAGAAGGAAGGTCCTTCTGGAGGTATGCTCGTTATTGAGTCTAACCTTACGGTTTCTTCTGCATCCAGTTGGGTGCTTGACTCTGGTTCTAGTGCTCATCTGTGCACTTCTATGCAGGGTCTTGAGGATAGCAGGAGGCTGAGGGATGGAGACATGATCCTACGCATCGGTAATGGAGCAAGAGTTGCTGCAGTAGCCGTGGGAACATACCCTCTGCGATTACCATCTGGTTTAGACTTAGTTTTACAAGACTGTTATTTTGTGCCTGCAGCTAGCAGGAATTTGATTTCTGTTTCATGCTTAGCACAAGAAGGTTATATGATCACCTTCTTTAAGGACCATTGTAACATTCTTTATGAAAGAAATAAAATTGCAAATGGTTTCCTTATTAATGGTCTTTATCAGCTACATATTGATGTACCTGTTCTAACTATCGAGCAAAACGTGAATGCCAAACGACCTAGGGATAGTCCAAACGACAGATATCTATGGCACCTGAGATTAGGTCATATAGCAGAAGATAGGATCAACAAATTGGAGAAAAATGGGCTATTGAGTCCATTGACTTCCGAGTCATATCCAACTTGTGAATCCTGTCTTCAAGGCAAAATGACTAAACTCCCTTTTGTTGGACATGGGGAGAGGGCCACAGATCTCCTTGCCCTAGTACATACTGATGTGTGCGGCCCATTTGATGTGCCGGCTAGAGGCAATTTTGTCTACTTCATTACCTTTACCGATGATCTGTCTAGGTATGGGTATGTGTATCTTATGAGACACAAGTCTGAAGCCTTTTGAAAAGTTCAAAGAATTCAGACATGAAGTAGAAAAACAAACTGGAAAACCCATTAAGGTTCTTCGATCAGATCGAGGAGGTGAATACCTTAGCCGGGAATTCCTAGACTATCTCAAGGAAAATGGCATAGTCTCTCAATGGACTCCACCAGGAACACCTCAACTCAACGGGGTTTCAGAATGGAGAAATCGGACTCTATTAGGATATGGTTCGATCCATGATGAGCTTCACAGACCTCCCTGATTTTCTTTGGGGACACTCATTGTTAACTTCAATCTATCTACTGAATAGGGTTCCCTCTAAAACCGTTCCTACCACACCGTATGAGATATGGCACGGTAAGAAACCAAGTCTGAGTCATCTCAGAATTTGGGGTTGTCCGGCTCATGTCAAAAGACAACAAGCGGACAAGTTAGAGTTTAGGTCCTTCAGAGCTCGATTCATAGGATATCCTAAAGAGTCATTAGGATACTATTTCTACATTCCAGAAGACCACAATGTGATTGTGAGTCGACATGCCATCTTTCTTGAAAAATAGTTTATTCAAGATAGCGGCATTGGAAAATAGATCAAGCTTGATGAGAAAGTCTCACAAGCAGAACGAGCTAAGGACCAAGTGGAACCAAATCAGGTTGAGCCAATAAGAACACTACCTCCTCCACCTCGTAGATCGGAAAGAGTTTTCCCGTCCCCCTGAAAGATACTTAGGTATTATTTCAGAGGATGTAGAGGAAATGTTCCTCGTAGGTAATGGTGCTCATGGTGATGATCCCAAAACCTACAACGAGGCGATATCAGATATCGACTCCGAGAAATGGCTAGAGGCAATGCAGTCAGAAATTGACTCGATGCACTCAAACCAAGTCTGGACCTTGGTAGATCCACCAGAAGGTATAGTACCTATTGGATGTAAATGGATCTTCAAGAGAAAGATTGGTGCAGATGGGAATGTGGAGACATTCAAGGCTAGACTAGTGGCAAAAGGTTATAGTCAACGCGAAGGCATTGACTATCAGGATACCTTTTCCCCAGTAGGCTATGCTAAAATCCATCCGCACATTGCTTGCCGTTGCAGCCTATTTCGATTATGAAATATGGCAAATGGACGTGAAAACGGCATTCCTTAAATGGATATCTTGAGGAAGATATCTATATGGAACAGCCGCTAGGTTTCACATCCAGTGATACTGATCACAAGGTTTGCAAGCTGCAAAGGTCCATATATGGACTTAAGCAAGCATCTCGGAGCTGGAACACTCGTTTCAATGATGTGATCAAAAAGTTTGGTTTCATCAAAAATGAAGAGGAACCATGTGTTTTCAAAAGGGTCAGTGGGAGCGCTGTTGTCTTCCTCGTATTGTACGTGGATGACATCCTCCTTATTGGGAATGATATTCCCATGTTGACATCAGTCAAGATGTGGTTGTCCAAGGAATTCTCCATGAAAGACCTAGGTGAAGCATCCTTTATTCTAGGAATTAAGGTCTATAGGGATAGACCGAATAGGATGCTAGGACTTTCACAGAAGATGTACATAGAGAAAGTACTAAAGAGGTTTAGTATGGAAAACTCTAAGAGGGGATTAATACCCTTCAGACATGGTATTCATCTTTCCAAGAAGATGTGCCCTAGCACACCTGAGGAAATAGAACGCATGAGCAAGATCCCTTATGCTTCTGCAATAGGGAGCCTCATGTATGCCATGCTATGTACACGACCTGATATAGCCCATGCTGTGAGTGTCACAAGCAGATATCAGTCAAATCCAGGTGAAGAACACTGGACTTCTGTGAAATGTATCCTTAAGTACTTGAGAAGAACTAAGGATATGATGTTGGTCTTTGGTAACGGAGAACTCCAAGTCCAGGGATACACAGACTCGGATTTCATGTCCGATATAGATGATCGAAAGTCGACATCTGGAAGTCTGTTTGTGTGCAATGGTGGAGCTGTCAGCTGGAAGAGTTCCAAGCAAACGGTGATAGCAGATTCCACCATGGAAGCAGAATATATCGCTGCATCAGAGGCTGCAAAGGAAGCATTCTGGTACAAGAAGTTTGCTGCAGAAATTGGAGTAATGCCATCAGATGCCATTCCTCTATACTGCGACAACAATGGCGCCATAGCCCTTGCTAAGGAGCCGAGGTCTCACCAGAAATCCAAGCATATTGAGCGGCGATATCACCTGATTCCGTGAATTACCACGAAAGAGTTATGTCGAGATCAAAGAAAGTCAACCTCACACAATAATTGTGGACAGACCACTTACAAGCCGTTGGCAGTAAAGACGAAGCCCATCTTGAGAGATGGACTTAGACACGTAGCCAATTGGCTTTTAGGACAAGTGGAAGATTGTTAGATATATGTGGCCCTAGAAGCCCAGAATTGGATGACATTGTATACACTTCTAGGGGCAAAATTGTAAATTTTGACTAAAAGCAATAAATGGGTTACTTTTTATCACATATGTGTATTTAGTGTCTGTGATACAATCCTTTGAGTTAATGGCAATGATAAATCATATTTTCAAGAGTGAAAATTTAAGACATGAATAATCATTATTAACTCATAAATTGCTCCCGACCATAGGATCATCACGAGGATGGTGATTGATCCGGAAGGTTGCTGTACAATCGCTTCTCTTCAGTAGATGAGTCTTAAGTCTATGGTGTGGAGACACCGAAGTGAGATACAGATACTCGTTAGAGAACGAGGGCACTAAGCGTGACCACCTCGAGTAGTCATTAGGGGAGTCTACCTTCTCTACGCGATGACTGACTCGATCTGCCAGTAGTGGTCTGGTTCTTTGACCTGAGATGCATCGACAGTTTCACTTGAGGGTTTATACTTTAATACACCATTACTCGGTCTCCTAGCCATATGGAACCCTGAGGTGTATTGTTGCCATGACATGTTCATTGTAGGAACTGGATGACATCAAGATGAATCTATCTACCTCGGTGGTAGGAGGAGCATCCCTATGATGATCATGAGAATCCAAGTCCAGAATCCATGGCCATGGTAAAGTAAAATAATAGAAAGAGTTTCTTATTTAGATTTTCACATTGGACTTGAATCGAATGATTAATCATATGACAGAGACTAGGGTTTGACGAGTTTACCTTAACCATAATCTGATCGGGGTCAAGATAGAAGAACTGAATCCACACAGGTAGCTGCACCAAGAGGTTCACATTCAGCTCTGATGGGTTGCCACCATATACTGCTAGGTGTCACTGGTGGATTTTGGAAGCAATTAGAATGATTTAGAAGATCGATCATTCTAGCTGTTCGAATCAGAAGAGTTCCGATCCATCGAAAGGATTTCGATGATGTCAATGATAGAGATCATGACATATCCCATTACACTACAGAACTGAACCTAACTGGATCACACAAATAAGGATTTGAATCTAGTGATCATCAATTGAACTATCTAGTTCAATTGATCTGAATGAGATTCAATTAGGTTCAAGGAAATCATGCTAGCACTCAATGAACCTAAGTTCTTCTTTTGCTATCATAAATAAGTTGTCCTGTCTGAGCAAAGGAGTGTGTGCTCAATCAGTAGGCCTTCATTGGTCTGACGTGGAGGATTGTCACAGTCAGAAAATTGTCCTTATTTGTAAGACATTATCTGCCATTTTTGGTCAACTACCATTTCTTGTTCTTTGACTTTGGTCAAAAGTCTACCTTTGACTGGTCAAACTTTGACCATTGACCCTTTGACTTTTGACCACATGTCATGCACCTATTGGAGAAGCTGGGGGGCCTGTCCCCTGCCAGAACTACAAGGGGGGGGCACGCCAAGGTGGCGTGAGCCCAAGTTTGGAGGAGGATCTTAGGAGTCCTTGTTGGCATAGGACTCCACCTCTCTTTTGGATTCCAATTAGAGTTCTTCCCTAAAACCAACTTTGACTGTCTTAGGCACCTCTAAGTAGGAATCCAGGGACTCTATTCCCACCAATCAGATTAGATCTGATTTCACAAAGGTGTGATTGGTTGGGAATAAGAGAAGCTAGATCACAGTCAGTCTATAAATAAGACCCTATGCCCAATCAAACACAAGTAATTGAATTGAGACGAAAGTTCCCACACCCCAAGGCTCCCTCTCCCTCTTTCTCCATCCCAAACCATCTTCTCCCCTTGCTCTCCACTCAAAGGAGTTTGGACCTTGGTTGGTGCGATCCAGATCAAAAGAAAGCGATCAAAAAGCAAGAAGGCTGCACTGCTGCAAAGGACGACTGCAGATCTTCAAAAGGAGTTTTGAAGATCCTCCAGATTAGATCCAGATCTGATTTTTGGAGGTGTGATAGAGAAGAAGAGGATCTCCAGATCCAACCCGAGTGGATACCGGTAGAGGCCAGGCGCTTGCATGGCTAGATCCAGAATCTTCCACTGCAAACAGGATCATCAACAGGGTAATAAGGATTACCCAAATTCAGATAAATTAAATTTGATTTAATTTATTCTTATTTTATTTTATTTATTAAAATAATAAGAATCAGATCTGAAACATCCCAGATCTGATTGGTATCGAGAGAAAAATTTTAAAATATATCTCTCGATCTGATCAGATTTGAACGAACCTGGTCCGAAAAATTAGGATTTCCCTTCAACACTAGTTTCTTTTATGTTAGCATTCATTGCAACTAGGCATTAGCCACTCTCCATGACAATTTCATTAACATTCACCATGTAGATGTTCCCATGCCTAAATCCAATGAATTTTAAACTATCATCCAAGGAACTAGATACTTTGCATAAAGAAGATTCAAATGAGACTTTAAAATCTCTATCACATAGTTTGACTAAGTCTAAAGTAGTTATGTTTAAAATTATTAACTAATAATACATTATCTATAAAGGTTGATGGAGTAATCTGAATTTTACCATAGCCAATTATTTTATCTTTGCCATTATGGCCAAAGATGAATACTCCCCCTTCCTTTCTTTCTAAGATGCCGAATTGTTGCTTGTCACCCAACATATGCCTTGAGTAGCCGCTATCTAAAATCAATCCCTTTTGACTTGGGCTGGCAAGGCATTCCGACACAAAACAATCAAGTGATAGTTTAGGTACCCATCTATCTGGTCCTTTAGCGTTAGTACACATGGTTCCTTTTTGAAACCCAAGTACTTTTAACATATTTTTTATTAACTTTTCTAGTATTACATTCAAAAGCCTTGTGTCCTACCTTTTTGCATTTAAAGCAAATGGTTATGAGAAGTGCTATTAGTGATGGTGCAGTGAAGAAATTTTTAGAAACTTGGTTTTGTCTTTAGTGTTATATCCTAAGTTCAGCCTTATCATAAACTCCTTTGACTATTTAAAATCATTTGCAATTTTTTAGAACTACAAGTAAATTTATCAACATAAAGACTTTAATTTATCTAATTTCATCCTTTAGGATTTTGTTTCTTGCTTAAACTTATCTGTGGCTACATAATTATCCTTCCTTTTCATTTCAAGAGTGTTTGAGTCATTTTCTTAAGATTTTTATTTGTTGAGCTTACTTTTTGAATCGATCATTCCAAACATGAAAAAGTGACATACTGACGTGCGTAGAATCAAAGTAAATCCTGAATGCACAAAAGTGCGAGATAAACGCTGGACATCATCTGTCGTGCGGAGTGAGACAAAGTGCGCTCTATATAGAAGTTTCATATCCTCGTAGTGCGTAGTCGAATCACAACTCCGAACTGTTCAAAGTGACAACGAAGAGATAACGGAAATCCAGGCTCTCCGTACATCAACGAATTATTGAAATGTTATCTGCAGCGACACCCCTCTCTATCACAATACCACGACATAACCATCCTACAAACCTCACTCCTACACTCTTCTCTTACTACACGATAGCACAAGTCGAGGCACTGCATATAACCTACTTTAGATAATATTAACTTCCTGCGGCTTGCTCTCTCCCGGTCTTAATGAGCTCTCTTCTAGAATCCTTATATTTCTCTCCCATAAAATTTACTTAAATTTTTTTACTAGTGCCATTTCTTCATCATTTTTCTCACATAGTGGATAATCATTCTTCTTCTTCACAGCCATGGTTTTTCAACGCTATTATTTCTTTTTATTGTTGTTCTTCCTCATTTTGTGCCGACTCCAGGGATGGCTACTAATTGTCACAAGGATCCAATGACTCCTCTAGTGGGCAGTTGTGTTAATCCTTTGCCTCCTAGATGGTGTACATTGGACTTCTCATGACCTAAGCAATAAGACACCATGACGATCTTTCTCACTCATATTCACATTAGTGGTACATTTATCTAAGCTTTTTAAATTATTTAATAATCATCAGTGAATCTATGCACATGCTAGTGATAATTTCAGTGAGCTGTCAATTTTAAATAACTCATATTGGTGGAACTAGCATATTTAATTTTAGTTTCTTTACTTGATTTTATCCCTTCATGTTGTGAACCTCAAGTCTGTCCCAAATGTTTCTTTTGCAGAATTGCAAGTAGAGATTCGTAAAACTGTTTGCATCAAGGCATTAAATCTCTT
>QRFJ01005010.1:33553-74720 GCA_006176705.1 Cocos nucifera | reverse complement strand
AATCCAACAAACTGAAGAAGATCTAAGAAAGATGAGAGAAGCTAGGGTTTTGGTATTGGAATTAGAGAGAAGAGAGAAGCGAGTTAGAAAAAAAAGCTCAATTGTATTTCCTTCTTCCTGTAAAAGTTATAATGTCCTGGTTTATATACCCTAGAGTTTCCACATGAACCTTAATAAACTCTAGCTCAAAAACTCCCTTAGGCTAACCTAATACATGAAAGCACTCACCGAGCCTAAGTCTCACATGCTCTCATCTCCTAGATCTAATCCCAACCCATACATGAATTAGCCCCATTAAGACCTCTCAAACTAGGTCTTAAGATCCCTATGATCAACCCAGACCCTAGCCCAAAACAGACCATCATATAACTCTGCCCATGCACTGAGCAAGCTCAGTCTCAACACTGAGCTGGCTAAGTTCCACTTGGTCGGCTCAGTCTAAAATTGAGCTAGCCCAGTTCTGTGCCATGCCTGTAGTTCCAAAACTCGATCTTTCTATTTTGCTTGTACTTTGAGAGTTAGCCGATCCAGTTTTGGACTAAGCCAGCTAACCTACAAAAAATCTTCTTTCTACCGTCTTGATTTCCTGACTTTGGTTCTACTCCATCTGAATCCTATCTTCAAAACCAAAAGTTGATAATATCCTAAGCTCTATTACTGCTCCACTTTAAAATTAATTAGGACCACACTATTTGCTGTTAGATATATGTGCCCTAGAAGCCAGAATTGGCTGACACTTGTAATACACTTCTAGGGGCAAAATTATAATTTTGACTATAATTAATAAATGGGTTATTTTCTATCACATATGTGTATTTAGTGTCTGTGATACATCCTTTGAGTTAATGGTAATGATAATTCATATTTTCAAGAGTTGAAAATTTAAGACATGAATAATCATTATTAACTCATAAACAGCTCCCGACCATAGGATCATCACGAGGATGGTGATTGATCCGGAAGGTTGGTGTACGAATCGCTTCTCTTTAGTAGATGAGTCTTGAGTCTACGGTGTGGAGACACCGGAGCGAGAGTACAGGTACTCGTTAGAGAACGAGGGCACTGAGCGTGACCACCTCGAGTAGTCATTAGGAAGTCTACCTTCTCGTCAATGACTGACTCGATGCTGCAGTAGTGTGTCTGGTTCTTTGACCTGAGATGCATCGGCAGTTCACCTTGAGGGTGTTATAGTTTGACTACACCATTACTCGGTCTCCTAGCCATATGGAACCCTGAGGTGTATGTTGGCTATAGCATGTTCATTGTAGGAACTGGATTGCATCAAGATGGGAATCTATCTACCTCGGTGGTAGAGGAGCAGCCCTATGATGATCATGAGAATCAAGTCCAGAAATCCCATGGCCATGGTAGAGTGAAATAATAGAAAGAGTTTCTATTTAGATTTTCACATTGGACTCGAATCGAATGATTACATCATATGACAGAGACTAGGGTTTGACGAGTTCACCTTAACCCTAATCTGATCGGGGCTCAAGATAGAAGAACTTAATCACACAGGTAGCTGCACCAAGAGGTTCGCATTCAGCTCTGATGGGTTGCCACCATATACTGCTAGGTGTCACTGGTGGATTTTGGGAGCAATTAGAATGATTTAGATGATCGATCATTCTAGCTGTTCGAATCAGAAGAGTTCTGATCCATCGAAAGGAGTTTCGATGATGTCGATGATAGAGATCATGACATATCCCATTACCATACAGAACTGAACCTAACTGGGTCACACAAACAAGGGTTTGAATCTGGTGATCATCAATTGAACTGATCTAGTTCAATTGATCTGAATGAGATTCAATTAGGTTCAAGGAAATCTGCTAGCACTCGATTGAACCTAACGTTCTTCTTTTACTATCATAAATAAGTTGTCCTGACTGAGCCAAAGGAGTTTGTGCTCAATCAGAGGCCTTCATATGGTCTGACTGGAGGTTGTCCAAGTCAGAATAGGTTGTCTTATTTGTAAGACATTACCTGCCATTTTTGGTCACCTGCCATTTCTTGTTCTTTGACTTTGGTCAAAAGTCTACCTTTGACTGGTCAAACGTTGACCATTGACCCTTTGACTTTTGACCACATGTCATGCACCTATTGGAGAGCTGGTGGGGGCCTGTCCCCCTGCCAGAACCTGGCAAGGAGAAGGGCGCACGCCAAGGGTGGCGTGAGCCCAAGTAGGAGGCGCCTAGGAGTCCTTGTTGGACAAGGACTCCACCTCCCTTTTGGATTCCAATCAGAGTTCTACTAAGAATCCAGTTTGACTGGTCTTAGGCGCCCTCTAAGGAGGAATCCAGGGGTCTCTATTCCAACCAATCAGATTTAGATCTGATTTCACAAAGGGTTGTGATTGGTTGAGAGGAAGAGGAGTTGGATCACAAGAGGTCTATAAATAAGACCCTGCGCCCAACCCTAATTCTAAAGTGAATTAAAGAGATTTCCCACGCCCCAAGGCTGCCTCTCCCCTCCTTCTCCATGCCATAGTCTCTTCTCCCCTTGCTCTCCACGTCCAAAAGTGTTTTGGATTTAGGTTGGTGCGATTCAGATCAAGGAAAGGCGATCAAAAGCAAGAAGGCTGCGCTGCTGCAAAAGGACGACTGCAGATCTTCAAAAGAGTTTTGAAGATCCTCCAGATCAGATCCAGATCTGAATTTTTGGAGGTGTGATAGAGAAGAAGAGGATCTCCAGATCCAACCCGAGTGGATACCGGTAGAGGCCAGGCGCTTGCGTGGCTAAGATCCAGAACCTTCCGCTGCAATCAGGATCATCTACAGGGTAATAGGATTACCCAAATCAGGTAAATTAAATTTGATTTAATTTATCTTATTTTATTTTATTTATTAAAATAATAAGAATCAGATCTAAAATATATCAAGATCTGATTGAGATCAAGAGAAAAATTTTTGAAATATATCTCTTGATCTAATCAGATCTGGAACGAACCTGGACCGGGAAATCAGGATTTCCCTTCAACTGGTATCAGAGCCATGGTTCTAAATTGTTTAGATCTGATTTTAATTTTATTTTAATTAGAAAATAAAGTGATTTCAGATGTCACATGAGATGTGATCAGATCTGAAATCAGAAAAAATTAAAATTAAATGATTTGGATCTAAGATTATGAAGATATGCATGACTAGTTCTAGAATAGAATAGTTCTATAGAATAGTTTTGCATGTCTTTGATTTAATCTGATTAAATCATATTTTAGATCTTCTTATTTACTATTTTCTGATATTATAAGTGTTATAATAACATCTGATAAAATAGCAAATAAAAATTATTTAATTTTAAATATCATATGAGATATGATTGATGCATGTCTAGACTAGTTGTAGAATAGTTCTACATAATTGTCTAGATTAGAATTTATTTTGATTAGATCAATTTAAATCTAATTTTTTAGATTATTATGAGATAATTTAGATCTGAAAAACATGCATGATTTGATACATGAGATGTATGCAAAATATGCCATGATTAGATCTAAATTTGTATATGAGATATATGATATAGATCTATAACTGTTTTGTAGTATTGACATGTTCCTGATTAAGGCGTTCCTCTTGGCCGTCCGGTCATAAGAACGAAGAAGGGTTTAAAGGCCCTCTCTTCCCATTCGATGGGGTGTTCTTATGATGTGTAGGGGTGCTGCGTGTTCGTCCTTAATCAGAAACCCAAAACTTACTTTCTGCAAAACCCTAGATCCTGAAACCCTAGGATTTATTGTGCATATTTTGTTTATGAACCCTAACTTAATTAAGAATTAAGTTTATGGAATATTAATTAGGTCTAAAATTGAGAATTTCAGATCTAAGACATATTCATAATACTGGGTTCGGGCTTGGGTAGCTCAATTAGGTCTAAGCGGTTGATCAAACCGAATCAAGAGTTGGTTAGATGGGATCAACAATGCTTAAATTGACCAGCCTAATAGGATTAAGTCTGGGTCAAGATCGAGTCACGATCAAGCAAGACCTAATTAGGCTCAGAGGTTAGAGTCTGGATTGTAGGCTAACCCAATTGGTTCTGACTCAACAATTTGGTGTCTAAGGTAAGTTTGGCACAGACGACCGACTGGTTTTTAATTGGAAGCTACTCGACCTGAATGCGTTCTTGTACGAGTTAATGGCATATTCCTTCCACCGGTCTCACTTACCTGGCCATATCTGTTGACACAGTTCTGATCTGAGGTGGTCAATAATCCGAGCTAACCCATGCCACTAGGTTAGTCATAATTGTTATGACTAAGCCAAGTCTAGTTTAATGAGACCTGAATCAATTCTCCCTAAGAAAAGATTAAGTCTGAGGTCTTCCACCATTGTAGATGTGCGGGCCCTTCCCGGGGTTGATTGTTCTCGGCTGGATACAGTGGCTCAGTTGCACCGGGAAGATGCAACCATGTCTATTAGGCATTGGATGCTATGGGCTGGAGGATGAGTTGGGCTCAATATTTCGGATACGGTGAGAGACTCAATTAGGAACCCAGTCTATGCAAATGGTGGGTCTGACTTAACTAAGGAGTGGATCAATATTCCGGATACGGTGAGATTCATGAATTAGAGACCAAGTTTGGGTGCACCATGATTAGAGAATCATTGAACAAGAGTTGTTCACTCATTGGCTAACCCATCACCAATAACTGTTAGGTGAGGTGATGAGTCAGTTGGTGAGACCGCACCACCCACTAGAAATCATTAATCATGGAGATTTTCGCATCTCTACAGAGGGAGTGTAGGGATCCGAGAAAATAGTGGGAGCTAATTTGTTTAAAAATAAAATCCCTAAACAAATTGGTCAAGTCAAAATTACAGTATCTAACTAGAATCTTTGACTCTCTACAGGAAAATGTCTGCGTCCAACCCACTTGGCACGTATCCTAGGACACACATAGACTGACTGGACCCAATTATAAAGATTGGCTCAGGAACTACAAAATTGTTTTGGGTTCAGAGAAGTTAACACATGTTTTGGACCAGGACCCTCCCACCTTACCAGCTCGTCCATCCACTGAACAGAGAGCGTCTCTGGAAAAATGGATTGACGAAGATAATAAGGCCAGATACTTACATGTTGGGCTCGATGTCTGATGAGCTCCAGCGCCAACATGAAGATATCGGGACTGCTCGCCAAATGTTGGCTCACCTGCAGGAGATGTTTGGTGAACAGAGTCGCGCAGCCAAATATCAAGTCACGAAATGACTTTTTAAGGCTAAGATGCGTGATGGGCAGTCAGTCCAAGATCACTGTCTGACAATGATCAAGGACATGGAAGAGCTTGAGAAGCTCGGTGTGAAGTTGGACTTGGACTTGCAGAACGATATTATTCTGCAATCCTTGACTGATGCATATGGGCAATTCATCATGAATTACCACATGCATAAACTTCAAAATTCCTTGGCCGAGTTGATGAATATGCTGGTTACCGCTGAGCTTTCTATGAAAGGTTCTAAAGGCTCAGTTCTTGCTATGGAACGGACTTCTTCCAAAAGAAAGTCTTATGGAAAGAAAAAGAAGTCTGTGAAAAAGCAAAAGGTGGAAGGATCAAAGAAGAAGAAGGCAGAACCGAAGAAAAAGGCCGATGGCAAAGGAAAGTGTTTCCATTGCAACAGCGACGGCCATTGGAAGCGGAACTGCCCTACTTACCTGGCCACCCTGAAGAACAAGAAGGAAGGTCCTTCTGGAGGTATGCTCGTTATTGAGTCTAACCTTACGGTTTCTTCTGCATCCAGTTGGGTGCTTGACTCTGGTTCTAGTGCTCATCTGTGCACTTCTATGCAGGGTCTTGAGGATAGCAGGAGGCTGAGGGATGGAGACATGATCCTACGCATCGGTAATGGAGCAAGAGTTGCTGCAGTAGCCGTGGGAACATACCCTCTTCGATTACCATCTGGTTTAGACTTAGTTTTAAAAGACTGTTATTATGTGCCTGCAGCTAGCAGGAATTTGATTTCTGTTTCATGCTTAGCACAAGAAGGTTATGTGATCACCTTCTTTAAGGACCATTGTAACATTCTTTATGAAAGAAATAAAATTGCAAATGGTTTCCTTATTAATGGTCTTTATCAGTTACATATTGATGTACCTGTTTTAACTATCGAGCAAAACGTGAATGCCAAACGACCTAGGGATAGTCCAAACGACAGATATCTATGGCACCTGAGATTAGGTCATATAGCAGAAGATAGGATTAACAAATTGGAGAAAAATGGGCTATTGAGTCCATTGACTTTTGAGTCATATCCAACTTGTGAATCTTGTCTTCAAGGCAAAATGACTAAACTCCCTTTTGTTGGACATGGGGAGAGGGCCACAGATCTCCTTGCCCTAGTACATACTGATGTGTGCGGCCCATTTGATGTGCCGGCTAGAGGCAATTTTGTCTACTTCATTACCTTTACCGATGATCTGTCTAGGTATGGGTATGTGTATCTTATGAGACACAAGTCTGAAGCTTTTGAAAAGTTCAAAGAATTCAGACATGAAGTAGAAAAACAAACTGGAAAACCCATTAAGGTTCTTCGATCAGATCGAGGAGGTGAATACCTTAGCCGGGAATTCCTAGACTATCTTAAGGAAAATGGCATAGTCTCTCAATGGACTCCACCAGGAACACCTCAACTCAACGGGGTTTCAGAACGGAGAAATCGGACTCTATTGGATATGGTTCGATCCATGATGAGCTTCACAGACCTCCCTGATTTTCTTTGGGGACATTCATTATTAACTTCAATCTATTTACTGAATAGGGTTCCCTCTAAAACCGTTCCTACCACACCGTATGAGATATGGCACGGTAAGAAACCAAGTCTGAGTCATCTCAGAATTTGGGGTTGTCCGGCTCATGTCAAAAGACAACAAGCGGACAAGTTAGAGTTTAGGTCCTTTAGAGCTCGATTCATAGGATATCCTAAAGAGTCATTAGGATACTATTTCTACATTCCAGAAGACCACAATGTGATTGTGAGTCGACATGCCATATTTCTTGAAAAATAGTTTATTCAAGATAGTGGCATTGGAAAGCAGATTAAGCTTGATGAGAAAGTCTCACAAGCAGAACGAGCTAAGGACCAAGTGGAACCAAATCAGGTTGAGCCAATAAGAACACTACCTCCTCCACCTCGTAGATCGAAAAGAGTTTCCCGTCCCCCTGAAAGATACTTAGGTATTATTTCAGAGGAAGTAGAGGAAATGTTCCTCGTAGGTAATGGTGCTCATGGTGATGATCCCAAAACCTACAACGAGGCGATATCAGATATCGACTCCGAGAAATGGCTTGAGGCAATGAAGTCAGAGAATTGACTCGATGCACTCAAACCAAGTCTGGACCTTGGTAGATCCACCAGAAGGTATAGTACCTATTGGGTGTAAATGGATCTTCAAGAGAAAGATTGGTGCAGATGGGAATGTGGAGACATTCAAGGCTAGACTGGTGGCAAAAGGTTATAGTCAACGTGAAGGCATTGACTATCAGGATACCTTTTCCCCAGTAGCTATGCTAAAATCCATCCGCACATTGCTTGCTGTTGCAGCCTATTTCGATTATGAAATATGGCAAATGGACGTGAAAACGGCATTCCTAAATGGATATCTTGAGGAAGATATCTATATGGAACAGCCGCTAGGTTTCACATCCAGTGATACTGATCACAAGGTTTGCAAGCTGCAAAGGTCCATATATGGACTTAAGCAAGCATCTCGGAGCTGGAACACTCGTTTCAATGATGTGATCAAAAAGTTTGGTTTCATCAAAAATGAAGAGGAACCATGTGTTTTCAAAAGGGTCAGTGGGAGCGCTGTTGTCTTCCTCGTATTGTACGTGGATGACATCCTCCTTATTGGGAATGATATTCCCATGTTGACATCAGTCAAGATGTGGTTGTCCAAGGAATTCTCCATGAAAGACCTAGGTGAAGCATCCTTTATTCTAGGAATTAAGGTCTATAGGGATAGACCGAATAGGATGCTAGGACTTTCACAGAAGATGTACATAGAGGAAGTACTAAAGAGGTTTAGTATGGAAAACTCTAAGAGGGGATTAATACCCTTCAGACATGGTATTCATCTTTCCAAGAAGATGTGCCCCAGCACACCTGAGGAAATAGAACGCATGAGCAAGATCCCTTATGCTTCTGCAATAGGGAGCCTCATGTATGCCATGCTATGTACACGACCTGATATAGCCCATGCTGTGAGTGTCACAAGCAGATATCAGTCAAATCCAGGTGAAGAACACTGGACTTCTGTGAAATGTATCCTTAAGTACTTGAGAAGAACTAAGGATATGATGTTGGTCTTTGGTAATGGAGAACTCCAAGTCCAGGGATACACAGACTCGGACTTTCATGTCCGATATAGATGATCGAAAGTCGACATCTGGAAGTCTGTTTGTGTGCAATGGTGGAGCTGTCAGCTGGAAGAGTTCCAAGCAAACTGTGATAGCAGATTCCACCATGGAAGCAGAATATATAGCTGCATCAGAGGCTGCAAAGGAAGCATTCTGGTACAAGAAGTTTGCTGCAGAAATTGGAGTAATGCCATCAGATGCCATTCCTCTTTACTGCGACAACAATGGTGCCATAGCCCTTGCTAAGGAGCCGAGGTCTCACTAGAAGTCCAAGCACATTGAGCGGCGATACATCCTCATCCGCGATTACCTTGAGAAAGGTTACGTTGAGGTCAAGAGAGTCAACTCCGCAGATAATGTGGCAGACCCACTTACAAAGCCGTTGGGCCAGCAGAAGATCGAAGCCCACCTTGAGAAGATGGGACTTAGACTTGTAGCCAATTGGCTTTAGGACAAGTGGGAGATTGTTAGATATATGTGCCCTAGAAGCCAGAATTGGCTGACACTTGTAATACACTTCTAGGGGCAAAATTATAATTTTGACTATAATTAATAAAATGGGTTATTTTCTATCACATATGTGTATTTAGTGTCTGTGATACATCCTTTGAGTTAATGGTAATGATAATTCATATTTTCAAGAGTTGAAAATTTAAGACATGAATAATCATTATTAACTCATAAACATGCTCCCGACCATAGGATCATCACGAGGATGGTGATTGATCCGGAAGGTTGGTGTACGAATCGCTTCTCTTTAGTAGATGAGTCTTGAGTCTACGGTGTGGAGACACCGGAGCGAGAGTACAGGTACTCGTTAGAGAACGAGGGCACTGAGCGTGACCACCTCGAGTAGTCATTAGGAAGTCTACCTTCTCGTCAATGACTGACTCGATGCTGCAGTAGTGTGTCTGGTTCTTTGACCTGAGATGCATCGGCAGTTCACCTTGAGGGTGTTATAGTTTGACTACACCATTACTCGGTCTCCTAGCCATATGGAACCCTGAGGTGTATGTTGGCTATAGCATGTTCATTGTAGGAACTGGATTGCATCAAGATGGGAATCTATCTACCTCGGTGGTAGAGGAGTAGCCCTATGATGATCATGAGAATCAAGTCCAGAAATCCATGGCCATGGTAGAGTGAAATAATAGAAAGAGTTTCTATTTAGATTTTCACATTGGACTCGAATCGAATGATTACATCATATGACAGAGACTAGGGTTTGACGAGTTCACCTTAACCCTAATCTGATCGGGGCTCAAGATAGAAGAACTTAATCACACAGGTAGCTGCACCAAGAGGTTCGCATTCAGCTCTGATGGGTTGCCACCATATACTGCTAGGTGTCACTGGTGGATTTTGGGAGCAATTAGAATGATTTAGATGATCGATCATTCTAGCTGTTCGAATCAGAAGAGTTCTGATCCATCGAAAGGAGTTTCGATGATGTCGATGATAGAGATCATGACATATCCCATTACCATACAGAACTGAACCTAACTGGGTCACACAAATAAGGGTTTGAATCTGGTGATCATCAATTGAACTGATCTAGTTCAATTGATCTGAATGAGATTCAATTAGGTTCAAGGAAATCTGCTAGCACTCGATTGAACCTAACGTTCTTCTTTTACTATCATAAATAAGTTGTCCTGACTGAGCCAAAGGAGTTTGTGCTCAATCAGAGGCCTTCATATGGTCTGACTGGAGGTTGTCCAAGTCAGAATAGGTTGTCTTATTTGTAAGACATTACCTGCCATTTTTGGTCACCTGCCATTTCTTGTTCTTTGACTTTGGTCAAAAGTCTACCTTTGACTGGTCAAACGTTGACCATTGACCCTTTGACTTTTGACCACATGTCATGCACCTATTGGAGAGCTGGTGGGGGCCTGTCCCCCTGCCAGAACCTGGCAAGGAGAAGGGCGCACGCCAAGGGTGGCGTGAGCCCAAGTAGGAGGCGCCTAGGAGTCCTTGTTGGACAAGGACTCCACCTCCCTTTTGGATTCCAATCAGAGTTCTACTAAGAATCCAGTTTGACTGGTCTTAGGCGCCCTCTAAGGAGGAATCCAGGGGTCTCTATTCCAACCAATCAGATTTAGATCTGATTTCACAAAGGGTTGTGATTGGTTGAGAGGAAGAGGAGTTGGATCACAAGAGGTCTATAAATAAGACCCTGCGCCCAACCCTAATCCTAAGTGAATTCAATTAGAGATTTCCCATGCCCCAAGGCTGCCTCTCCCCTCCTTCTCCATGCCATAGTCTCTTCTCCCCTTGCTCTCCACGTCCAAAAGTGTTTTGGATTTAGGTTTGGTGCGATTCAGATCAAGGAAAGGCGATCAAAAGCAAGAAGGCTGCGCTGCTGCAAAAGGACGACTGCAGATCTTCAAAAGAGTTTTGAAGATCCTCCAGATCAAATCCAGATCTGATTTTTGGAGGTGTGATAGAGAAGAAGAGGTTCTCCAGATCCAACCCAAGTGGATACTGGTAGAGGCCAGGCGCTTGCGTGGCTTAGATCCAGAACCTTCCGCTGCAATCAGGATCATCTACAGGGTAATAGGATTACCCAAATCAGGTAAATTGAATTTGATTTAATTTATCTTGTTTTATTTTATTTATTAAAATAATAAGAATCAGATCTGAAACATATCAAGATCTAATTGAGATCAAGAGAAAATTTTTGAAATATATCTCTTGATCTAATCAGATCTGGACGAACCTGGACCGGGAAATCAGGATTTCCCTTCACTAGCCTCCCTGGAGCCCTCACCCTGGCTCCGCCCGTGGCCTCTCAAGGCTTGGGAGCACCACACCACCTGCAGAAGGGGTAGCGATGGTGTTTGAGGTACAGCGGCAGGCTCAACAGCACAGCATTAAGTGGTTGGCCTCGAGGGATTTGATGATAGAGTTGACTTCTGTGGCATCAGATAGACTTCGGATATAGGTGGAGCTCTACAATGATGGCTTCATAAGTGGAGAGAAAATTTGGCATGAGTTTTAAGCTGAGGATCAGTGTCGGTGATGTATAGTTTCTGGTGGAGCGGCATGTGCAGGTGGACAGATATAGCTCCGAGGAGATTGCGTTAGGTAGTACAGCATGTGCTTGTGCAGAAATGCTGTAGGTTCTTCAGAAAAGTTCAGAGAAAGTGATCCAGCTGCTAAGCAGAAGGGATCCTATAATTTTAAAGTGATGCCAAGAAGCAAGCATAGGTCTTTAATAGTGGAGGTGATCATCCAAAGGCCTCAAAGATGCACAACAGCTAAAGAGAATTGACAGAGATGATGTTTGCACAAATGCTGTCAGGGTGTGCGTTGACAGTGGGACCGTTCAGGAATGCATTGCTGAGGGGTTTACCAAGGCTTGGAAAACCAAGGTGCAGGTTGTGAGGATTGATGGTTCTCCTAAGCCTTGGAAGGCCATGAGAGAAATCAGGATATTGGCTTTGAGGATTCTAGGGGCTTGGTTGGTGCTTTGGAGATCTGAAATTCAAGGTAGAGCAAGGAACCAAAGTCGAAAAATCAAGATTGTAGAACATGGTCATTTCTGTAGGTTAGCCGGCTTAGTTTAAAACTGGGTTGGCTAAGTCTCAAAGGACTGGTCAAATAGAGAGGAGCATGTTCGAGACTACAGCATGGCACGCAACTAGATCAGCTCAGTTTAAAACTCAGCCAACCCAGCCTGAGATTCGCCAGCTCAGTGTTGAGACTTAGCCAGCTCAGTCTACGGACAGAGCTATACAAGGATTTGTTTGGGGCTAGGATAGGGATTTATCCTAGGGGTCTTAAGGTCTGGTTTGAGAGGTCTTAAGTGGGCTAACTCATATATGGGTCAGGCTTAGATCTAGAGGATGAGAGCATAGGAGACATGGGTGTACATGGGCTCGATGAGTGCTTTCATGTATTGGGTTAGCCAGGAGAATTTTTGGTTGGGCCTAATGGCTATGCATAAATATATAGGTTGTATTAGGATTTTAAGAGGGCAATCAATATAGATCTTTTCTTCCTTCAACCTCTCTTTTTTCTTCTCTCTAGAGTAGTTACCGTAGGTTCTTGAAGAAGCCCTAGAGAGAGGGAGCACCTCCCTCAAGCCCAAGGAGGGAGGTGCCCTAGCATAGATCTAGGTGATGGATCTATGATACGCTGCCTTAGAGAATGTCAAAGGTCTCCTATGGTCTACGCTAAAGATCAGGGGCTTTCGCAACATGGCATCAGAGCTACGTAATGTCAGGATGATGCACGAATAATTGGCATCAGAGCAATACCAGATTTCTTACATATTTGACGTGTATATTATACTAATAAACTATGATAAAATATAAATATTATTTCTTAATTATCCTCACATTACTGTAATATTATTCATAATAATATCAAAATAATTTTCTTTTATTGATAAATAATAACTATTTTAGGCCAAAAGCCCAATAGATATTATGTTCATTATAAAAGATGGACAATAGTGACAGTCACTTAAAATGATATTATTATTTTTGAAAATAAGCTCAAGAGTTTCCAATGCTAGGATTAGAACTTTACTTCTATCTCCAATATTAAGAAATTTATTTTCATTCATAAACTTTCTACCAATTTAAAGTTCATACATTGAATTGCATATGCGAATTGGTCACCCAGTATCTAATAACCAGGTAGATGTATCATAATCGAAGTAATTACAAGGTGTTATCATATAACATCCTTGACTAGTAACCACTTATTAATTTCTCCTGTTGAACCTATTTGGATCAAAAGGACCATTCCTCTTTGGGCCTGCCTGATTAGGGTTGATACTAGACCTCTCAATCTTAGGTCTTAAATGCTTGCTACTATCCAATAGTGAACAAAGTGAACTTACACAAGCCATTCTATTTATCTGAAAGGAAAATATGAAATCTTATTAGTACTCATATTATTTAACCCTAAAGATTTGGACATTAGTCTGAAGATCCTCCCCTATTTTTAAATGAATTGGTAGCCTCTACCTCTAATTTGAGAAATTACACTAACTCCTTAATGGGTACTGGAATTCACATAGACTACAGACGGGCCTGAGGAAAGCTCTGGCCAACTCGTATGCATCTACAGATAGGTTCATAACCAAGTATTTCTCTAAATAATTTTTAGTATTTAGATTTTACCCCAGAAATTAATTCAGTAGGCTATGGCCTCCACTAAAAAGGTCTGGTTAGATCCAACCATTAACATGATTGGGTTTGGTGCATCAAACCAATATTAACTAGGCCCAAGGAAAGCTCTGGCCAATTTGATCACCATTAAGAGAGTGCGACCTAATCATCATATGATGGATAGTAATTCTAATATCCAGATGAATAACAGATGTAAGGCACCTTCAATATCCACCTAGAAAATTGGACTCATTATTATTTACCTTAATAGGCAGCTATGACTCGGTTATCCCCATAACTTAGTCATTTTAAGAACCTAACAATTTAGAAGCTTTTGGTTACTTATGATTTAAGGATAGAAAGGACAAGGACCAAATTACTCCTACTAACTTCACCAAGTTAAATCCTCCCATGGACTTCACCAAGTGAATTGGTTAGGACTAGGATCAATTTCGGTCCATGGGCACCTAATTCAATCTTACTAATTAAAATTAGTCAAACTATTTTCTAGTGACATGGATCAGCTTGAATCACCAAGTAATCTAATCAAATCCTAATCAACCATGTTGGCTTGATAAGTGAGATCAATGGAAGGGATATACTATTAACTCATCAATGATTGAATCAGTGCGAGTAGCTCCCAACAAAAAATCACTAGTCTTGACTTTCAAACTTACTTTAGACACCAACCAGTTAATTAGGTTCAATCTGATTGACTTAGTACTTACGGGATCAACCACGTAGACATGAATCAAGTCTATCTTGGTCTTTGTTAAAGATATGGACTCATCCAACTTCAATAATTGAAGTTGATTCTAGAGAGTCCTTGATCTAATCTAAGTCAATATTTGGTTAGATTTTATCAATTACTCTAAATTAGTCCATTCCTTAACTAAACTTAAGTCTAACCTAATTAATGGACTTAATTCATCTAACCTAATAACCCACATTTTATGATTAATGACTTAGGATCTTTAATTTATAATTCTAGATTTTAATTTAACATACTTAATTCTTAATTAAGTTTTTGGGCTGAGGGTTGAGGTTCGACATTTCAAAAATATTTTTCAAAATTTTGAAAGGTTCAATAAAACTTAGCACGGTTCACCAAATGGGTCGACCTATTTTAAAAATTTGGTCGACTCATTTTACAAATAGTACTAGTTATATGTTTTAATCTAGATCTATGTATAACATTTAAAAAATCATGTATCAAATCAGATCTAATATAAGATCTTATTCATGATTAAAACTCAAATCAGAACCATACAACCAAATCATAACAATTATTAGATCAAATCTAAAATTTTATGATTTAATGATCTAGATCAGCACGTACCAGGACAACCTACACTATAGGGGTAAACCCTACAGTAGGACAACCTACAATCCATACGATCATATTATTTTATTTTTAGATCTAAAAAATTAGATTATTATTTAGATATAATATAAAAAATAATCTAAATATGCATATAGATCATATTAAATAACCTGGATGCTCTGATGCCATTGCTGGGAAACATGTAGGATTTCTAGCTCTACTTTCAAAATTTTTTCAAAAATTAATTCTAGCAGAAATAAAAATTAATCTAATTAATTTAAAAAAACTATAGATCTGATCTACAAACTTTACAATACTAGGATCTAAAATGATATATATTTACATGCAATTAAATCTAAAAATAAGAATAATGAATAGTAAAATATTTTTACTATACTACGTGTTCAGAACACGTTACCATGTGTAGGTAGATGTTCTCCGCAATCGAGTCACCATTGATATGAACACCAGGTAGATCTGATCATCATGATGTTGCCACATATGCATCTGGCCTCTATAGATGGTCCATACGAGGTCCTGATCTCGATCGATCATCCCAAGCACTAGCTCGACGAAGAATGCTCCTGATGGCTTGATCTGATCAAATAGTTTTGATCTCCCTCCACCAAAAATTTAGATACTCTAGATCACAAAAATGATAGAAGAGAGGCTAAGGAAGTACTCCATAAAATCTCATAAAGATCTGACACTCAAATCTTATGAAATCAAAATAGGAACCCTAGATCTTGAACTAGGACTTCAAAGCACTCAAACACTAGCACCAAGTTTTCTCCCTCAATTTTTCTTCTCAATTTTTTTTTTTTAATTCTTTTAGGCTATGGAAGGGCTCATCAAAGAAGAGGAGTCTTATAAAAAATCTCACTCAGAAAAAATTTTAGAAATTTTATAGAGGGTGCACAAGTCAAGGTGGTGTGTGGAAGAGTTGGGATGAAGTGGTTTGCTATTTGAATTTAAATCCCATTTGAATTCAAATTGCAATCAGATCATGCCCATCCATTTGAGGCATGAGAAGGGAGGGCACAAGCCTTCTTTTTCATGAAAAATAATTCATGAGAACATCTTTCTTGTGGTGAAAAAAAAAGGTGCAAAGAGGGTGAGGTGGCACATGGAAGACTAGGTCAAAGTAGTCTTAAAATCTCTTATCCAATTGAACCAACACAATTCAAATTGTTTAGGCCGAATTAGATCAGATTAAATCTAACTAATTTAGGCTCAATTAGGTTTATTTAAGTTCTAATCAAATCAAGAATTAATTAAGTCCAATCCTTGATCAAATTAGGGATCAAACTTCCTCGATGATTAGGTCATCGTATAACCTAATTGGGTCAAATCCAACTGAATCCAATTAAATTAGACTTGATCCAAAATAATTACTCAATCAAATTGAGTTAATTAGTGATCAAATTATTAATTAAATTTTTAATAAATATAGAATCCAAATCCAGTGGATATTCGCATAATAGAGTTCCATCAAAATAAAACTCTTGATCGAAGAGTCCCAAACTAGTGAGACTCTTGATCTCGGTGTTCAAAATGAGTGGAAATTATGATCACAAAGTCTAGACTCTCAATCACATAGTTTCAGATAAGTAGGACTCAGAGTCCTAAAGCAGTAGGACTCTTGGTCGGAGAGTTTCAGTCTAGTGGGACTCCTGATCATAGAGTCCCAATCCACTAGGACTCCTGATCATAGAGTCCTAGACAATCAGGACTAAAAGTCATAATGTAGTATGACTCTCGATCAAAGAGTTTCAGTCTAATGGAACTCTTGACCATAGAGTCCCATTCTAGTGAAACTCTTCACCAGCCATCAGATCAGGTAGGAACCTCTACTATGTGTGATCCCATAGGTTCAAACCAAAGTCGGTAGTACAAGAACCACTTTCTGTACTAATCGAAGTGACCATCTAGCAATGGTACCCAATATCTAGATTGATCAAATAGTTATAATTACAATATTCAGAATCTATGTGAATATGGTTACTGCATAATTTATCTCTTTGACCTCTGTGTATAGGATGACTTAGAGTTAAGCTGCCAACCCTGAGAAGTACGTCCAAATCATATTTCAAAGCAATTACTCCTATGACCCTTCACTAGGACTATCCTGGCCAAGGATTTGCAAAATTGAAACATAACTGAACACAACTCCTAAAATCAGGTGTGGTCAATCCCATTTTGATACGTGCACCAACTCCTCAAGTACTTGACTATGCCCAAAAATCTTCTATCACTAAACTAGAAATTTAGGTAGTCTGACATTAAAGCATAGTGAGTTGCGTGAAAATCACCATGGTGATCTCAGATCGAAGAGACATTTATACCCATATTCCATTAGAGCAAATCTTGATAGTAAAAAAGCTCTAGAGTTGGTCATGTTCCGTACAAATGTACCCCTACATCTCACCTACATGCCATACCACAGTCTCTACACTCCTTCATTAAGAGGACAACTAACCCATATGGCATACAACTATTAGATATATGTGCCCTAGAAGCCAGAATTGGCTGACACTTGTAATACACTTCTAGGGGCAAAAATTATAATTTTGACTAATATCAATAAAATGAATTATTTTCTATCACATATGTGTATTTAGTGTCTGTGATATATCTTTTGAGTTAATGGTAATGATAATTCATATTTTCAAGAGTTGAAAATTTAAGACATGAATAATCATTGTTAACTCATAAAATGCTCCCGACCATAGGACCATCACGAGGATGGTGATTGATCTGGAAGGTTGGTGTACAATCGCTTCTCTTTAGTAGATGAGTCTTGAGTCTATGGTGTGGAGACACCAGAGCAAGAGTACAGATACTCGTTAGAGAACGAGGGCACTGAGCGTGACCACCTCGTAGATCGAAAAGAATTTTTCATCACCCTAACAGATACTTAGGTACTATTTTAGAGGAAGTAGAGAAAATATTCCTAATAGGTAATGAGGTTCATGGTGATGATCCCAAAATCTATGACGAGGCAATATCGGATATCGACTTTGAGAAATGGTTAGAGATAATGAAGTCAGAAATTGATTCGATGCACTCAAATCAAGTCTGAATCTTGGTAGATCCATCTGAAGGTATAATACCTATTGATTGTAAATGGATCTACAAGAGAAAGATTGATGCAGATGGGAATGTGGAGACATTTAAAGCTAGATTAGTGGCAAAAGGGTATAGTCAGCGTGAAGAAATTGACTATCAGGATACCTTTTCGTCGATAGCCATGCTAAAATTCATTGGTACATTGCTTGCTATTGTAACTTATTTCGATTATGAAATATGACAAATGGACGTAAAAACAACGTTCTTAAATGAATACCTTGAGGAAGATATCTATATGGAATAGCTACTAGGTTTCACATCTAGTGATGTTGATCACAAAGTATGCAAGCTACAAAGGTCCATATATGGACTTAAGGTAAGCAACTTAGAGCTGGAATACTCATTTTAATGATGTGATCAAATTATTTGATTTCATAAAAAATGAGGAGCAACCATGTATTTTCAAAAAAATCAGTGGAAGAGCTATTGTCTTCCTCGTATTATACGTGGATGATATCATCCTTATTAAGAATGATATTTCCACATTGACCATAGTTAAAATGTGGTTATCTAAAGAATTTTTCATGAAAGACTTAGGAGAAGCATTCTTTATTCTAGGAATTAAGGTCTATAGAGATAGACCGAATAGGATGCTAGGTCTTTCACAAAAGATGTACATAGAGGAAGTGCTAAAGAGGTTTAGCATGAAAAGCTCCAAGAGGGGATTGGTATCCTTCAAACATGGCATTCATCTCTCCAAGAAAATGTGTCCCAACACATCTATGGAGATTGAATGCATGAGCAAGATCCTTTATGCTTCAGCAATAGGGAGCCTCGTGTATGCCATGTTATGTACACGACCTGATATAGCCCATGCTGTGAGTGTCACGAGCAGATATCTGTCGAATCTGGATGAAGAACACTAGACTTCTATGAAATGTATCCTTAAGTACTTAAGAAGAACTAAGGATATGCTGTTGGTCTTTGGTAATGGAGAACTCCATGTCTAGGGATATACAGACTCAGATTTTATATCCGATATAGATGATCGAAAGTCAACATCTAAGAGTCTGTTTGTATGTAATGATGGTGCTATCAATTGGAAGAGTTTCAAGTAGACAGTGATAGTAGATTCCATCATAGAAGCAGAATACATCGCTGCATCAGAAGCTACGAAGGAGGCATTTTGGTACAAGAAGTTCACCTTAGAGATTGAAGTAATGCTATCGGATTCCATTCCTCTATACTGTGACAATAATCGTGCCATAGCCCTTGCTAACGAGCTGAGATCACACCAAAAATCCAAGCACATCGAGCGGCGATGCAACCTCATCTGCGATTACCTTGAGAAAGGTTACATTTGAAGGAAAAACTCTGTTTTCTGGATCAGGTTCGTTCAGATCTAATTGAATCAAGAGAGATATTTCAAAATTTTTTTTTTCTTAGATCCAAATTAGATCTGAGACTCTTCAGATCTAATTTTATTGATCTAATAAAATAAAATAAAATAAAATAAAATAAATGTAATTTAATTATACCTTTATTATGGGTAATCCTATTATCCTATGATGATTCTGATGTTTGCTTGAGGTTCTGGATGTAGCCATGCAAGCACCTAACCTCTACCGATATCCACTCGGACAAGACCTAGAGATCTTCATCTTCTTAATTGATGCTCTAAAAATTAAATCTGGATCTGATCTTGAAGGTCTTCAAAATTACTTTTGAAGATGAACCATTGTCTCTTGCAGCAGTGCTGCCTTCTTCCTTTTCTATCGCCTTTCTCTTGCTTGGATCGCACTAAAATCGAGCCCAAAAACTCTTGGATGTGGATAGGAGAGAGAGGACCTAATGGTGGCATGGAGAGGGAGGAAGAGCAGTCTGGTGGCATGGGCAAAGGGCAAAAACTCTCAATTCTAGGCGCAAACATGGTTTATATAGACCTTGTTGCGCCATACAGTGCTACATCATCCTGGCCAATCACGGCCCTTTATGCAATTAAATCTAAATCTGATTGGTGAGATGACATCATTTGATCCAATCAGATTAAAGTCCCTCATAAACCTCCTTAGGTGGCCCTAAGATTGGTCAAACAGGACTCTTTGGTGCCACCTTAGTTGAAACCATGAAGCAACCTGGAGTCCCATCTATATGGGACTCCAGGCATGATCCTCATGGGGCACACGCCTTGCTAGGCATGCACCCCCTCCCTTTCTGCTTTTTAGCAGGGGGATAAAGCCCCATGATCTCTCCTATGGGTGCATGACACATGGGCAGATATCTAAGTGTCAAAGGTCAACATTTGACCAAAGTCAAAAGACAAGTTTTAGCAGGTGATGGAAAATAGCAGGTATTATCTTAAATTTATCTCATAAATTAAGATAACCCTTTTCTAACCTAGAAAAGCTTCAGTTAGATCAAGTAAAGGTTCTTGAGTAGTCCAAAGATATTTAGCCCAGTCGAGATAAATTTTAATGATTGTTGAAGGAGAACATTAGGCTCAATCACGTGGTAGCACGATTTTTTTGAACCTAATTGAATCCTATTCAAATCAATTGAACTGGGTTAGTCCAATTGATGATATCCAAACCCAAACCCTTGTTTGTATGATCCAGTTTGATTCAGTTCCATATGGTAATGGGATACGTTGTGATCTCTATCATCAACATCTTCGAAACACCTTTCGATGGATTAGAACTTTTTTGATTCAGACAACTAGTATGATCGATTATCCAAATTATTCTAATTGCTCCCAAAATTAATCAATGACACGTAGTAGCATATGGTGGCAATCCATCAGAACTAAAAATGAACCTCTCGATGCAGTTATCTGTGTGATTAAGTTCCTCTATCTTGAGCCTTGATCAGATTAGAGTTAAGGTGATCTCGTCAAATCCCTAATATACATCATATGAATTAATCAATTGATTCAAGTCCAATGTGAAAACCCTAATAGAAACTCTTTCTATTATTTCACTCTGCCATGTCCATGGGCTTATGGACTTGATTCTCATGATCATCATGGGGCTGTTCCTCATCTACTGAGGTAGATAGATCCCCTATTGGTGCAATCCAATTCCTACAATGAACATGCTATAGCCAACATACGCCTCAGGGTTCTGAATGGCTAGGAGATCGAATTTATGGTGTAGTCAAACTATAACACCCTCAAAGGTAAACTACCGATGCACCTTAAGTCAAAGAACCAGACACACCATTGCAACTTCGAGCCAGTCATCGATGATAAGGTAGACTTTCTCATGACTGCTCGAGATGATTACGTTCAGTGCCCTCGTTCTCTAATAAGTACCTATACTCTCACTCCAATATCTCTACACCATAGACTTAAGACTCATCTATCCTAAAGAAGTAATCATATACCAATCTTTCAGATCAATCACCATCCTTATGATGATCCTACGATCGAGAGCATTTTATGAGTTAATAATGAAAATTCATGTCTTAAATTTTTAACTCTTGAAAATTCAAACCATCATTACCATTAACTCAAGAGATGTATCACAGACACTTTCAGATACATATTATAATAAAAAATAATTTATTTTATTATTTATAATCAAAATTATAATTTTGCCCTTAGAATTGTATTACAAGTATAGCCAATCTAGCTTCTATGGCACACATATCTAACAAACTCCCACTTGTCCTAAAGCCAATTGGCTACAAATCTAAATCCCATCTTCTCAAGGTGGGCTTCGATCTTCTGTTGGCCCAACGGCTTTATGTTTGGGTTTATCACATTGTGTGCGAAAGTCAACTCTCTTGATCTCGACATAACCTTTCTCGAGGTAATCACAGATGAGGTGATATCGCCGCTTGATGTGCTTAGATTTCTAGTAAGACCTCATCTCCTTAGCAAGGGCTGTGGCACCATTGTTGTCGCAGTACAGAGGAATGGCATCCGATGGTATCACTTCGATCTCTACAGCAAATTTTTTGGACCAGAATGCCTCCTTTGTAGCTTCTGATGCAGTGATGTATTCTGCTTCCATGGTGGAATCTGCTATCACTATCTACTTGGAACTCTTCCAACTGACAGCACCCCCATTACACAAAATTAAACTTTTAGATGTCGACTTTTGATCATCTATATCGGACATAAAATTTGAGTCTGTATACCCCTAGGACTTGGAGTTCTCCATTACGAAAAATTAACAATATATCCTTTGTTCTTCTCAGGTACTTAAGGATATATTTCACAGAAGTCTAGTGTTCTTCACCTGGATTCGACAGATATCTGCTCGTGACACTCACAGCATGGAGCATATCAGGTCGTGTACATAACATGGCAAACATGAGGCTCCCTATTGCTGAAGCATAAGGGATCTTGCTCATACGTTCAATCTCCTCTGGTGTGTTGGGACACATTTTCTTGGAGAGATGAATGTCATGTTTGAAAGGTACTAATCCCCTCTTGAAGTTTTTCATGCTAAACCACTTTAACACTTCCTCTATGTACATCTTCTGTGAAAGACCTAGCATCCTATTCGATCTATCTCTACAGACTTTGATTTCTAGAATAAAGGATGCTTCTCCTAGGTCTTTCATGGAGAATTCTTTAGATAACAACATTTTAATTATGGTCAATATGAGAATATCATTCCCAATAAGAAGGATATCATACACGTACAGTATGAGAAAGATAATAGCACTCCCACTGACCCTTTTGAAAATACATGGTTCCTCCTCATTTTTTATGAAATCAAATAATTTGATCACATCATTAAAATGAGTATTCCAACTCCGAGATGCTTGCTTAAGTCCATATATGGACCTTTGCAGTTTGCATACTTTGTGATCAGCATCACTAGGATGTGAAACCTAGCGGCTGTTCCATATAGATATCTTCCTTAAGGGATCCATTTAAGAATGCCATTATTTTCATATTTCATAATTGAAATAAGCTGCAACAGTAAGAAATATGTGGATGAATTTTAGCATAGCTACTGGCAAAAAGGTATCCTGATAGTCAATGCCTTCGTGCTGACTATAATCTTTTGCCACTAATCTAGCTTTGAATGTCTCAACATTCCCATTTGCACCAATCGTTCGCTTATAGATCCATTTACACCTAATAGGTACTATACCTTCTAGTGGATCTACCAAGGTCCAGACTTAGTTTGAGTGCATTGAGTCAATTTCTGACTTCATTGCCTCTAACCACTTTTCGGAGTCGATATTCAATATCGTCTTGTCATAGGTTTTGGGATCACCATGACCCCATTACCTATGAGGAACATTTCATCTACTTCCTCTAAAATAGTACCTAAGTACCTCTTAAGGGGATGGAAAACCCTTTTAGATCTACGAGGTGGAGGAGGTAGCGATTGTATTGGCTAAATCTGATTTGGTTCCATGGGATCCTTAGTTCGTTGCTCTTGGGAGACTTTCTCCTCTAGCTTGATCTGCTTTCCAATGCCGCTATCTTGAATAAATTATTTTTCAAGAAAGATGGCACGTCGACTCATTATCACATTGTGATCTTCTAGATTGTAGAAATAATATCCTAATGACTTTTTAGGATATCCTATGAATCGAGCTCTAAAGGACCTATAGTCTAACTTATCCGCTTGTTGTCTTTTGACATGAGCCAGACAATCCCAAATTCTTAGATAACTCAGACTTAATTTTTTACCATGCCATATCTTATATGGTGTAGTAGGAACGGTTTTAGAGGAAATCTTATTCAGTAAATATATTGCAGTTAACAGATTATGTCCCCAAAAAAATTCTGGGAGGTCTGTGAAGCTCATCATGGATCGAACCATATCTAATAGGGTCCGATTTCTCCATTCTAAAATCTCAATAAATTAAGGTGTTCCAGGTGGAGTTCATTGAGAGACTATGCCATTTTGTTTGAGATAGCCCAAAAATTTCTGACTGAGGTATTCACCTCCTCGATCTGATCGAAAAATTTTAATAGATTTTTTAGTTTGGTTTTTGACTTCATGTCTGAATTTTTTGAACTTTACAAAGACTTCAGACTTGTGTTTCATAAGATACACGTACCCATACCGAGATAAATCATCGATAAAAATTATGAAGTAATCAAAGTTGTCTCTGGCTGATACATTAAATGGGCCGTACACATCAGTATGTACTAGGGCAAGTAGATCCATGGCCCTATCCCCATGTCCTACAAAAGAGAGCTTAGTCATTTTGCCATGAAGACATGATTCACAAATTAGGTATGGCTCAAAAGTCAACGGACTCAATAGCCCAATTTTTTCCAATTTGTTAACCCTATCTTTTGCTATATGATCTAGCCTTAGGTGCCATAGATACATATCATTTGGACTATCCCTGGATTGTTTTATGCTATTCACATTTTGCTCGATATTAATGATTGATACATCACTATGTAACTGGTAGAGACTGTTAATGAGGAAACCACTTGCAATTTTATTTCTTTCATAAAGAATGTTATAATGGTCCTTAAGAGAGCTAATTACATAGCCTTCCTATGTTAAACATGAAATAGAAATCAAATTTCTACTTATAGTAGGCACATAATGATAATCTCTAAGTACTAAATCTAATCCAGATGGTAGTCGAAGAGGGTAGATTCCCACAGCCAAAGTAGCAATTCTTACTTTATTTTTGACGCGTAGGATCATCTCACCATCCCTCAGCCTCCTGCTATCCTTAAGATCGTGCACGAAAGTGCACAAATGAGCACTAGAACCAGAGTCAAGCATCCAACTGGATGCAGAAGAAACCATGAGATTAGATTCAATAACGACCATACCTCCAGAAGGACCTGTCTCCTTCTTATTCTTTAGGATGGCTAGGTATGTAGGGCAGTTTTGCTTTTAATGGCCATCAGTATTACAATGGAAATACTTTTCTTTGTCAACGACCTTCATCTTCAGCTCTGTCTTCTTTTTCTTTCCACCTTCCACCTTCTGCCTTTTCACAGACTTCTTCTTCTTTTCAAAAGATTTTCTCTTAAAAGAAGTTCATTCCATAGCAAGTACTAAGCCTTTAGAACCTTTCATAGAAAGCTCAGTAGTAACCAGTATATTCAGAAGTTCGGCCATAGTATTCTAAAGTTTATGCATATGATAGTTCATGATGAACTGCCCATATGCATCTGTCAAGGATTGTAGAATTATATCATTTTGTAGATCCTAGTCTAACTTCACTCCGAGCTTCTCTAGCTCTTCCAAGTCCTTGATCATCATTAGACAATGATCTTGGACTGACTGCCCATCATGCATTTTAGCCTTAAATAGTCATTTAGTGACCTAATATATAGCTGCACGACTCTGTTCACCAAATAACTCTTACAGGTGAGCCAACATTTGGCAGGCAATCTTGACATCTTCATGTTGGTGCTGAAGCTCATCAGATATTGAGCCCAACATGTAGTATCTGTTCTTGTTATCTTCATTCATCCATTTATCTAGAGATACTCTCTATTCAGTGGATGGATGGACTGGTAAGGTGGAAGGATCCTGATCCAATACATGAGTTAACTTCTCAAAATTCCAAAATGATTTTAAAGTTTTAGAGTCAATCCTTGTAATTGGATTCGATTAGTCTATAGGGTGTTCAGGATATAAGCTAGTGGGTTGGATGCAGACATTTTTCTTTTTTTATAGAGTGTCAAAGTTTCTAGTTAGATTTTATAATTAAGACTTAACCAATTTATTTAGAGATTTAATTTTTAAAAAAATTAGCTCCTATTATTTTCTTCGGATCCCTACACTCTCTTTGTAGAGATGCAAAAATCTTCATGATTAATGATTTTTAGTGGGTGGTGCAGTGTTTCTAGTTAGATTTTGTAATTAAGACTTGACCAATTTATTTAGAGATTTAATTTTTAAAAAAATTAGCTCCTACTATTTTCTTCGGATCCCTATACTCTCTTTGTAGAGATGCAAAAATCTTCATGATTAATGATTTTTAGTGGGTGGTGCAGTCCCACCAGTTGACTTATCACCTCACCTAATAGTTATTAGTGATGGATTAGCCAATGAGTGAATAATTCTTGTCCAATGATTCTTTAATCATGGTGGACCCAGGCTTGGTCTCTAATTCATGAATCTCATCATGCCCGAAATATTAATTCACTCCTTAGTTAAGTCAGACCCACCATTTTCATAGATTGGATTCCTAATTGGATCTCTCACCATATCCAGAATATTGAGCCCAATCCATCCTCCAACCTATAGCATCCAATGCCTGATAGACATAGTTGCGTCTTTCCAATGCAACTGAACCACTATGACCAGTTGAGAACAATAAACCCCGGAAAGGGCCTGTATATCTACAATGGTGGAAGACCTTAGACCTTATCTTTTCTTAGGGAGATTTGATTTAGGTCTTTTTAAACTTGACATAGTCATAACCATTATGACTAACCTAGTGGCATGAGTTATGTCAGATTATTAGCCACCTTATATCAGGACTGAGCCAACAAATATGGTCAGGTAAGTGAGATTGGTGGAAGGGATATGCCATAAACTAGACAAGAACGCATTCGAGTCGAGTACCTCCCAATTAAAAACTAGTCGGTCATATCTGCCAAACTTATCTTGGACACCAAATTGTTGAGCCAAAATCAATCAAGTTAGCCTACAATCCAAACTCTAACCACTGAGCCTAATTAGGTCTTAACTTGATCGATCACTCATGTAACTCGACCTTGACACAGACTTAATCCTATTAGGCTGGTCAATTTAAGCACTCTTGATCCCATCTAACCAACTCTTGATTTAGTTTGATCAACTGCTAGACCTAATTAAGCTACCCAAGCGCAAACCCAATTTTATGAATATGTCTTAGATATGAAAATTCTCAATTTTAGATCTAATATATTTTATAATCTTAATTTTAATTAAATTTAGGGTTCATAAACAAAACAAGTAAATAAAATCTTAGGATTTCAGGATCTAGAGTTTTGCAGAAAATAAGTTTTTGATTTCTGATTAAGGATGAACACATAGCACCCCTACACATCATAAGAACACTCCATCGAATAGGAGGAGAGGGCCTTTAAACCCTTTTTTGTTCTTATGACTAGATGACCAAGGGGAATGTCTTAATTAGAATATGATGAATCTATAAAACTAGTTAGATCTACATCATATATCACATATAAAAATTAATCTAACTTAAAAACATGTTTTGCATACATTTCATGTATCATATCATGCATATTTTCAGATCTAAATTATCTCATAAACTTCTAAAAAATAAAATTTTAATTTGATCATATCAAATTAAATTTATTCAAGATAATTTTGTAGAACTATTCTATAACTAGTCTAAACATGCATCTATCATATCTCATATAAAACAAAATTAAATAACTTTATTTTCTATTTTTTAGATTTAATTATAATATTTATAGTATCAAAAAATAGTAAATAGATAGATCTAAAAATTATAATTAATTAAATTAAAATTATGATTATGCTAGACTATATATAGAATAATTCTATTCCTAGTCTAGTCATGCATCTTCATACATCTTAGATCTAGATTATTTAATTTTTTAATTTCTAATTTTAGATCTAATCACATCTAATATGATATCTAAAATCATCTAATTATTAATTCAAAAATATATTAAAATCAGATCTAATTAATTATGAAAACCTCGCTCTGATACCAATTGAAGGAAAAACTCTATTTTTTGGGTTAGGTTCGTTCAGATCTGATTTGATCAAGAGGGATATTTCAAAATTTTTTCTTCTTAGATCTAAATCAGATCTGAGACTCTTCAAATTTGATTTTATTAATCTAATAAAATAAATTAAATTTAATTAAATTAAATCTAATTTAATTATATCTTTGTTATGGGTAATCCTATTATCTTGTGATGATCTCAATGTTTGCCTGAGGTTCTAGAAGTAGCCACGCAAGCGCCTAGCCTCTATCGGTATCCACTCGAGTAGGATCTAAAGATCTTCTCCTTCTTAATCTATGCTCCAAATACTAGATCTATATCTGATCTTGTTGGTCTTCAAAAAGACTTTTGAAGATCAGTCGTTGCCTCTTGCAGCAGTGCTACCTTCTTCTTTTTCGATCGCCTTTCTCTTGCCTGGATCGCTCCAAATTCGAGCCCAAAAATACTTGGACGTGGATAAGAGAGAGAAGACCTGAAGGTGGCATGGAAAGGGAGGGATAGAAGCCTTGTGGTGTGGGCAAAGAGCAAAAACTCTTAATTCTAGGTGCAAATAGGGTTTATATAGACCCTGCTGTGCCATGCAGTGCCACATCATCCTAGCCAATCACGGTCCTTTGTGCAACCAGATCTAAATTTGATTGGTGGGATGACATCATCTGATCTAATCAAATTAGAATCCCTAATAAACCTCCTTAGGTGGCGTCAAGACTGGTCAAATAGGACTCTTTGGTGCTACCATAGTTGAAACCATGAAGCAACCTAGAGTCCCATCTGTATGGGACTCCAGGCATGATCCTCATGGGGCACACGGCTCCCTAGGCATGCACCCCCTTCCTTTCTACTTTTTAGCAGAGGGACAAAGCTCCATATTCTCTCCTATCGGTGCATGACACATGGGCAGATGTCTAAGTGTCAAAGGTCAACATTTGACCAAAGTCAAAAGATAAGTTTTAGCAGATGATGGAAAATGGCAGCTGTTATCTCAAATTTATCTCATAAATTAAGATAACCCTTTTCTGACCTAGACAAGCTCTAGTCAAATCAAGTAAAGATTTCTAAGTGAGCCCAAATATATTTGGCTCAGTCGACATAAGCTTTCATGATTGTTAAAGGAGAACATTAGGCTTAATCGTGTGCTAGCACTGTTTTTTTGAACCTAATTAAATCTTATTCAAATCAATTGAACTGCGTTAGTCCAATTGATGATATCTATATCCAAATTCTTATTTATGTGATCCAGTTAGGTTTAGCTCCATATGGTAATGGGATACATTGCGATGTCTATCATCGTCATCATTGAAACACCTTCGATGAATCAGAACTTTTCTGATTTAGATAACTAATATGATCGATCATCCAAATCATTTTATTTGCTCCCAAAATCCATCAGTGACACCTAGCAGCATATAGTGGCAATCCATCATAACTAAAAATGAACCTCTCAGTATAGTTGCCTATGTGATCAAGTTCTTCTATCTTGAGCTCTGATCGGATTAGGGTTAAGGTGATCTCATGAAACCCTAATATCCGTGATATGAATTAATCATTCGATTCAAGTCCAATGTGAAAATTCTAATAGAAACACTTTTTATTATTTCACTTTGAAATGGCCATGGGCTTATGGACTTAATTCTCATGATCATCATAGGGCTGCTCCTCATCTACCGAGGTAGATAGATCTCCTATTGGTGCAATCCAATTCCTATAATGAACATGCTATAGCCAACATACACCATGGGGTTTTAAATGGCTAGGAGATCGAGTTATAGTGTAGTCAAACTATAACACCCTCAAGGTCAACTGTCGATGCACCTCAGATCAATGAACCAGATACACCATTGCAGCTTCGAGCCAGTCATCGACGAGAAGATAGACTCTCTCATGACTGCTCGAGGTGATCATGCTCAGTGCCCTCGTTCTCTAACGAGTACTTATACTCTCACTTCGGTGTCTTTACATCATAAACTAAAGACTTATCTATCCTAAAGAAGCAATCGTACACCAATCTTCTGGATCAATCACCATCCTTATGATGATCCTACGGTCGAGAGTATTTTATGAGTTTATAATAAAAATTCATGTCTTAATTTTTCAACTCTTGAAAATATGAACCATCATTACCATTAACTCAAAGGATGTATCACAGATACACTTTCAAATACACATTAGATAGAAAATAACATATTTTATTATTTATAATCAAAATTATAATTTTGTCCTTAGAAGTGTATTACAAGTGTAGCCAATCTAGCTTCTAGGGCACACATATCTAACAACGTCAAGGTCAAGAGAGTCGACTCTGCAGACAATATGGCAGACCCGCTTACAAAGTCGTTGGGCCAGCAGAAGATCGAAGCCCACCTTGAAAAAGATGGGACTTAGATTTATAGCCAATTGGCCTTAGGTCAAGAGGAAGTTTGTTAGATATGTGTGCCCTAAAAGCCAGATTGACTGACACTTGTAATACACTTCTAAGGGAAAAATTATAATTTTAACTATATATAATAATATGGGTTATTTTCTATCATAGTGTATATATGAAAGTGTTTGTGATGCATTCCTTAAGTTAATGGTAATGATAGTTTATATTTTCAAGAGTTAAAAATTTAAGACATGAATTTTTATTATTAACTCATAAAATGCTCCCGACCGTAGGATCATCATGAGGATGGTGATTGATCTGAAAGATTGGTGTACAATCGCTTCTTTTGGATAGATGAGTCTTGAGTCTACAGTATAGAGACACCGAAGTGAGAGTACAAGTACTCGTTAGAGAACGAGGGTACTGAGCATGATCACCTCGAGCAGTCATGAGGAAGTCTATCTTCTCATCGATAACTAGCTCGAAGCTGCAGTAGTATGTCTGGTTCTTAGACCTGAGGTGCATCGATAGTTCACCTTGAGGGTGTTATAGTTTGACTATACCATAACTCGATCTCCTAGCCATTTGAAATCTTGAGGTGTATGTTGACTATGGCATGTTCATTGTAGTAATTATATTACACTAATAGAAGATCTATCTACCTCGGTAGATGAGGACCAGTCCTATGATGATCATGAGAATCAAGTCCACAAGCCCACAGCCATGGTAGAGTGAAATAATAGAAAGAGTTTGTATTAAGATTTTCACATTGGACTTGAATTGAATAATTAATTCATATGATGGATATTAGGATTTGACGAGATCACCTTAACCCTAATCCGATCGGAGCTCAAGATAGAGAAAATTAATCACATAGGTAACTACACCGAGAGGTTTGCTTTTAGTTCTGATGGGATGCCACCATATGATGCTAGGTGTCACTGTTGGATTTTGGGAGCAATTAGAATGATTTGGATGATCGATCATACTAGTTGTCTGAAATAGAAAAGTTTTGATCCATCGGAAGGTGTTTCGATGATGTCAATGATAGAGATCATGACATATCCCATTACCATATAGAATTGAACCTAACTAGATCACACAAATAAGAATTTGGATCTAGATATTATCAATTGGATTAACCCAGTTCAATTAATTTGAGTAAGATTCAATTACATTCAAGAAAATCTTGCAAGCACACGATTGAGCCTAATGTTCTCCTTTAACAATCATTAAAGCTTATCTTGACTGAGCCAAATGTGTTTGGGCTCACTCAGGAACCTTTACTTGGTCTGACTGGAGCTTGTCTAGGTCAGAAAAGAGTTGTCTTAATTTATGAGATAAATTTGAGATAACATCTACCATTTTTCATCACCTACTAAATCTTATCTTCAGACATTGGTCAAACGTTGACCCTAGATACTTAGACATTTGCCCATGTGTCATGCACCCATAGGAGAGAACCTTGGGACTTGTCCCCCTACTAAAAAGTAGACAAGCAAGGGGTGCATGCCTAGGGAGGTGTGCACCCCATGAGGATATAAGATGGAGTCCCATACAGATGGGACTCTAGTTGCTTCAGGGAATCAAATTAGGTGGCGCCAAGAAGACCTATTTGACCCAGTCTTGGCACCACCTAAGGAGAGTTTTGAGAGACTCTAATCTGATTGAATCAAATGGTGTCATCCCACCAATCAAATTTAGATATGATTTCATAAACGGCCATGATTGGCTGGGATGATGTGGCACTGCATGGCGCAATAGGGTCTACATAAATCCTATCTACGCCTAGAATTTCTTTCTTCTAATTTTAACCCACACCACATAGTTTCTCTCCCTCCTTCTCCATGCCACCCTCTGATCCTCTCTCTCCTCTCCCTGCCCAAGGGACTTCGGGCATAGAGAAGGTGCGATCCAAGCAAGTGAAAGGCGCCAGGAAAAAAAGAAGGCAGCACTGCTGCAAGACTCAATGGCTATTCTTCAAAAGCTATTTTGAAGACCTTCAAGATCAGATCCAGATCTAATTTTTGGAGGATTGATTGAGAAGAAGAAGATCTTCAGATCTTGCCCAAGTGGATATCGGTAGAGAACAGGCACTTGCATGGCTACATCCAGAACCCAAGGCAAGCATCAGGATTATCATAAGGTAATTGGAATACCCATAATAAAGGTATAATTAAATTATATTTAATTTTTATTTTTATTCTATTATTAGATTAATAAGATTAGATTTGAGAAGTCTCAGATCTAATTAGGATCTTAGACAAAAATTTTTGAAATATCCCTCATGATCCAATTAGATCTGAACAAATTTGATCTGAAAAATAAGTTTTTCCCTTCACAGTGCCCCTAGTCAGAAGAGGAGAGAGAGTACATGGAATGACTCCCTTATGCAAATGCTGTAGGCAGTGTGATGTACATTATGGTGTGCTGTAGACCAAATATAACACATGCTGTGAGCATGGTTAGTAGATACATGGCTAACCCGGGGAAGGAATACTAGAAAGCATTGAAATGAATATTGAGATATCTGCATGGAACAAGGGATTATGGTTTGGTGTTAGGTGGGTAGCCGGGAGGATTTGGAGAATAATCTATGATGATGTGTGAAGGTTCAAATCGTTTGGAAGGATTTGTTGATGCAAATTATGCTGGTGATCTTGATACAAGGAGGTCTACTACTGGATACCTCTTCTGCATTTATGGTGGATCGGTGTTTTGGAGATCAACCCTTCAGCCAATCATGGTCTTGTCTACCATAGAGGTCGAGTACATTGGGATAACGGAGGTTGCAAAGAAAGTCCTTTGGCTTAGGAGGTTGATTGATGAGTTGAGGGTGGAGCAGAGCAAGGTTACACTATTCAGTGATAGTCAAAGTGCTCTATTATTGGCACAGAACTCAGTCTATCATGCGCGCACAAAGAATATAGACACGAGATAGCATAGGATCAGAGAGCTAATGGAGGAAGGTGAAGTAGAACTGATGAAGGTCCATACCAAGGAGAATTAGTCTGATGCACTCATGAAGGTACTCTCCAGAGATAGCTTTTAGAGATGTGTGGCATGGATGGATCTATTGAGAAGAGATGAGCTCACAAGGACTAAGAAGCACCAAGGTAGAGAATGTGAGCTTCGAAGTGGCACTCCCAAGTCTTGAAAATATGAGAAGATAGGTCATGGAAAGATGGAAGCGAGTCGAAAAAAGAATCAGTCTCAATAGTATAGCTCAGAAACTAGGTCGGCTCACTCTGAGACTGAGCCGACTCAGTTGGGAACCGAATCAGCTCAATCCAGGACTAGGTTGGCTAGGTCTCATAGAAAAATCTAGATAGAAAGCAATATTTTTGAGCTATTGGCATGGTACACAATTGGGTCAGCTCAGTCTGGGACTGAGCCGATCCAGTCGTAGTTAGCCGGCTCAGTCTGAAACTGGGCCGACTCAGTTTTCGTGGGTTATTATTTTATGTATATAGGTTGTTTGGATTTGGAGAGTTTTTCTATGAGCTTTGGATTGACCCTTTATAAAGTATATATATTGGAAATAGGTCAAGGTTGTAAGTATGCTGAAATATACTGAATAAAAGCTCTTTTCTTCCAAAAATCTCTTCTTCTCTTCTTCTCTATTCCTTGATTTATTTGATCGTGCTTCCACAGAAATCTCTAAGATGTACTTTCTTGTTGCTTGGCTAATCACCAGTGGCCACCCCGATTCATGTGGGAAGAGTGCATACTCCCAACAAAAATTGATTCAAAAAGTGGGCGACGTGAGTAGATAAGAGAGAGTCCATTGCACCTAGGACTCTTCCCTTAAGAGTTTGATCCAAATCAAACTCAATCAAAACCTAGTCAAATAACCATCATAAATCACAAAATTTGGCACACCCATAGCATGACTTGAGCCCTATCACATATCCAAAAATTAGATCAAAAAGATTTCTAAAAATTTTCTAGAAGCATCTGATCAGGTGACTCTTAATTCTCTCAATTGGTTCAACTTTTGACCCTAGTCCAATTGCACTAGGAATGGATTTAATTTTAATAATTAATCTAATCTAGACTAGTTCCAGTCAGATAAAAATAAACTCATTCATGATATAGGAATGAGTCAAATCAAATTTGACTCGATTGCGATAAATTAGAAAGACTATAGAAGAAGAAAGCCAGGCTTAATCGTGTGCTAGCACGATTACCTTGAATCTGATTGGATCTAATCCGAATCAATCAAATTGGGTTAGCTCAATTAATGACATCTAGACCCAAACCCTTATTTATATGGCCTAGTTAAGTTCAATTTTATATGGTAATGAGACATGTCACAATCTCTATTTTCGACATCATCGAAACACCTTTTGATAGATCGAAACTATTCTAATTCATACAATTAGAATGATCGATGATCAAAATCATTCTAATTGCTCTCAAAATTTACCAATGACCTCTAGCAGTATGTGGTGGCAATCCATCAGAACTAAAAGCGAACCTCTTGGTGTAGCTACCTGTGTGATTGGGTTCTTCTATCTTGAGCCCCAACAGGATTAGATTTAAGATGAACTCGTCAAACCCAACATCCATCATATGAATTAATCATTTGATTCGAGTCTAATGTAAAACCCTAATAGAAACTCATTCTATCATCTTCACTCTACCATGGCCATGGGCTTAAGGACTCAATCTCATGATTATCATGGGGCTACTCCTCATCTACCGAGATAGATAGATTCCTTATTGGTACAATCCAATTTCTACAATGAATATGCTATAGCCAACATACACCTCTAAATTTTGAATGGCTAGGAGATCGAGTTATGGTATAGTCAAACTATAACACCCTCAAGATGAACTATCGATGCACCTTAAGTCAAAGAACTAGACATACCACTACAGCATTAGGCCAATCATCGATGAGAAGGTAGACTTTCTTATGACTTCTCAAGGTGGTCATGCCCAGTGCTCTCATTCTCTAACAAGTACCTATACTCTTGCTCCGATGTCTCCACACCATAAACTCAAGACACATCTATCCTAAGAAAGTGATTGTACACCAACCTTCCAGATTGATCACCTTCCTTATGATGATCCCACGATCGGGAGTAGTTTATGAGTTAATTATGAAAAGTTATGTCTTAAATTTTTAACTCTTGAAAATATGAATTATTATTACCATTAACTCAAAGGATGTATCATAGATACTTTAAATGCACACTATGATAGAAAATAATTTTTTTATTAATTTATAATCAAAATTATAAAATTACCCTAAGAAGTGTATTATAAGTGTTTAGCCAATCTAGCTTCTAGGGCACATATTTAACAAATTATTAGCCCATTTATACACGCAGGGTTTCTCTCCATTCTTAATGAAGCCATACGTTCTGATCACCTTATCAAAATGCATGTTCTAACTCCGCGATACCTGCTTCAATCCATAGATGGATCTCTGAAGCTTACACATCTTGGACTCATCTATGGATGTGAAACCCTTAGGCTGCATCATATACACCTCTTTATCCAGCTCTCCATTTAAGAAAGCTATTTTCACATCCATTTGCCAAATCTCATAATCTTAGGATGTCGCAATCACAAGCATAATTCAAATAGACTTGAGCATTGCCATCAGAGAAAACATCTCATCATAGTCAATACCATAACACTGTCGATATCCCTTGGCAACCAGATGGGCTTTATAGGTCTCCACCTTCCTATCTGCTTTCCTTTTTCTTTTGAAAATCTACTTACACCCAATGGGTTTTACCCCTTCAGGTGGATCAACAAGTGTCCATATACTGTTGACCTTCAAGGACTCTATTTCAGACTTCATGGCTTTTAGCCATTTATCGGAGTCAGATCTCTACATGATATCCATGTCAGTGATCGGATCCTCGTCGTTCTCATGGAGTTCGACAGGATCACCATCCCAGACTAAGAAACCATGGTGTTTATCCGGTTGACATGGTACTCTACTATATCTTTCTAAAGGTGCTTGTACAACAAGCTCTAGGTTTAAATTTGTCAAATCTATCATTAGAGGTTCACTAGAATGTGTCGGTTCTTCCACCTATCGAACTTTAATAAGTTTAACATTAGATATAGTTGTTTCTTCCCTAAGAAACTTCTTTTCCATAAAGACTGCTCTATTACTGACGAACACCTTTTACTCTTCAGCAAGGTAGATGTAATAATCCCTAGTTTTCTTAAGGTATCCTATGAACAAGCACTTTTTTGACCTAGGTCCAAGCTTTTCTGGCTCCAAATGTTTAACATAAGCCAGACATCTCCATACCATAAAGTAAGAGAGTGTCGGCTTACGCCCAGTCCATATCTTATATGGAGTCTTTGCAATAGATTTGCTTGAAATATTGTTCAAAATATAATAAATAGTTTCTAGCGCATAACCCCAAAATAAAATTGGTAGACTCGCAAACCCCATCAAAGACTGAACCATGTCTAATAGGGTTCGATTCCTCCTCTCAGGTATGCCATTATGTTGTGGTGTTCTAGGAGGGATCCATTGTAAGAAAATTTTATTCTCTCCTAGATATGTCAAAAACTCATTTGTAAGATATTCACCTCCTTGGTCTGATCGAAGAGTTTTAATACTCTTTTCAAGTTATTTTTCTATCTCATTTCGATATCGTTTGAATATTTCAAATGAGTCAGATTTACTATTCAAAAGATAAATATACCCATACCTCGATAGGTCGTTAGTAAATGTAATTAAGTAGTAATAACCATCTCTAGCACATATGTTCATTGGTCCACATACATCAGTATGTACCAGACTTAGAAGCTCAGTGGCCTGTTCACCCTTTTCAGAAAAAGGTGACTTGGTCATCTTACCAAGAAGGCAGGACTCATAGGTATTCAATGATTCACAATCATCAATATCAAAGATATTCTCCTTGACTAACCTATTGATCCTATTCTTAATTTATATGATCGAGCCTATAATACCAAAGATAGGCATCGGTGACATCATTTAGTTTTGAGCATTTATTTTATGAGGATTGATGGTGCTTCCATGTCTTGGGAGGCCATAGGAGGAGCCAAGGTGTTGGCTTTGAGGATTTTAGGAGCTTGGTTGGTGCTTCAGAGATCTGAAACTCAAGGTGGAGCAAAGAATCAAAGTTGGAAAATCAAGACCATAGAAAATGGTCATTTTTATAGGTTAGTCAGTTCAGTCTGAAATTGGATCGAATAAGTCTCAGAGGATAAGCCAAATAGAGAGGAGCACGTTCGAGACTGCAGCATGGTATGCAATTGGGTTGGCTCAGTATAAAACTGAGCTGACCTAGTCTCAGGTTAGCCAGCTCAGTGCTGAGACTAAGTTGGCTCAGTCCGTGGGTAGTGTTATATATATGTGCCCTAGAAGCCAGAATTGGCTGACACTTGTAATACACTTCTAGGGGCAAAATTGTAATTTTGACTATAATAGATAATGAAATACACTGGGTTATTTTCTATCACATAATATGATATCCTGTGTATTTAGTGTCTGTGATACATCAGGATGAGATCTTTGAGTTAATGGTAATGATAATTGGATTAATAAGAAAGATTTTTTTTCATATTTTCAAGAGTTGGTGTAAAATGGCAAGGAGCGCCAGAGTTAAGAGATGCATGAATAATCATTATTAACTCATAAACAGAGAGAGATTTTTCTAATGGTTGAAGGAAGGCCGACCATAGGATCATCACAACTAGAGTATGATGCAGTGATTGATCCGGAGGTCTAGGTTGGTGTACATAGATCGTGAGCTTCTCTTTAGTAGATGAGTATAGTAGTCGATTCTCAATAGAGTCTAGTGAGACGGTGTGGAGACACCGGAGTGTCCTAGAGAGTTGCACAGATACTCGTTAGAGAAGTGTCGAGGGCATTGAGCGTGACCCTGGACATGGGGTTGAGACTCGAGTAGCAGAAAGTCATTAGGAAGTCTTTGGGACCTTCTCGTCAGGTGGGTCTATGAAAGTTTGAGCTGACTCGATGCTGCAGTTGGTGCAGAGGCAGAAATGTGTCTCACGGTTCTTTGAGAGTGCCTGAGATGCATCGGCAGTTCACCTTGAGGGTGTTATAGTTTGACTAAGAACAAGAGATGAGCCATTACTCGGTCTCCTAGCCATATGGAACCCTGAGGTGTATGTTGGCTATAGCATGTTCATTGTAGGAACTGGATTGCATCAAGATGGGACTATCTACCTCGGTGGTAGAGGAGTAGAAGCCCTATGATACACTTCTAGAAAATTATAATTTTGACTATAATCAATAAAATGAGTCAGTCTGACCTGACAGCCGGTGTTAGATATATGTGCCCTAGAAGCCAGAATTGGCTGACACTTGTAATACACTTCTAGGGGCAAAATTATAATTTTGACTATAATCAATAAAATGGGTTATTTTCTATCACATATGTGTATTTAGTGTCTGTGATACATCCTTTGAGTTAATGGTAATGATAATTCATATTTTCAAGAGTTGAAAATTTAAGACATGAATAATCATTATTAACTCATAAAATGCTCCCGACCATAGGATCATCACGAGGATGGTGATTGATCCGGAAGGTTGGTGTACAATCGCTTCTCTTTAGTAGATGAGTCTTGAGTCTACGGTGTGGAGACACCGGAGCGAGAGTACAGGTACTCGTTAGAGAACGAGGGCACTGAGCGTGACCACCTCGAGTAGTCATTAGGGAGTCTACCTTCTCGTCAATGACTGACTCGATGCTGCAGTAGTGTGTCTGGTTCTTTGACCTGAGATGCATCGGCAGTTCACCTTGAGGGTGTTATAGTTTGACTACACCATTACTCGGTCTCCTAGCCATATGGAACCCTGAGGTGTATGTTGGCTATAGCATGTTCATTGTAGGAACTGGATTGCATCAAGATGGAATCTATCTACCTCGGTGGTAGAGGAGCAGCCCTATGATGATCATGAGAATCAAGTCCAGAAGTCCATGGCCATGGCAGAGTGAAATAATAGAAAGAGTTTCTATTTAGATTTTCACATTGGACTCGAATCGAATGATTACATCATATGACAGAGACTAGGGTTTGACGAGTTCACCTTAACCCTAATCTGATCGGGGCTCAAGATAGAAGAACTTAATCACACAGGTAGCTGCACCAAGAGGTTCGCATTCAGCTCTGATGGGTTGCCACCATATACTGCTAGGTGTCACTGGTGGATTTTGGGAGCAATTAGAATGATTTAGATGATCGATCATTCTAGCTGTTCGAATCAGAAGAGTTCTGATCCATCGAAAGGAGTTTCGATGATGTCGATGATAGAGATCATGACATATCCCATTACCATACAGAACTGAACCTAACTGGGTCACACAAACAAGGGTTTGAATCTGGTGATCATCAATTGAACTGATCTAGTTCAATTGATCTGAATGAGATTCAATTAGGTTCAAGGAAATCTGCTAGCACTCGATTGAACCTAACGTTCTTCTTTTACTATCATAAATAAGTTGTCCTGACTGAGCCAAAGGAGTTTGTGCTCAATCAGAGGCCTTCATATGGTCTGACTGGAGGTTGTCCAAGTCAGAAAAGGTTGTCTTATTTTGTAAGACATTACCTGCCATTTTTGGTCACCTGCCATTTCTTGTTCTTTGACTTTGGTCAAAAGTCTACCTTTGACTGGTCAAACGTTGACCATTGACACTTTGACTTTTGACCACATGTCATGCACCTATTGGAGAGCTGGTGGGGGCCTGTCCCCCTGCCAGAACCTGGCAAGGAGAAGGGCGCACGCCACCCTGGCGTGTGCCCAAGTTGGAGGCGCCTAGGAGTCCTTGTTGGACAAGGACTCCATCTCCTTTTTGGATTCCAATTAGAGTTCTTCTAAGAACCAACTTTGACTGGTCTTAGGCACCCTCTAAGGAGGAATCCAGGGGACTCTATTCCCACCAATCAGATTTAGATCTGATTTCACAAAGGGTTGTGATTGGTTGGGAAGAAGAGGAGTTGGATCACAGCTAGTCTATAAATAAGACCCTGCGCCCAACTCAGATTGAATGAAATTGAGATCATGCCCCAAGGCTGCCTCTCCCCTCCTTCTCCATGCCATAAGTCTCTTCTCCCCTTGCCTCTCCACGTCCAAAAGGAGTTTTGGACCTTGGTTGGTGCGATTCAGATCAAAGAAAGGCGATCAAAAGCAAGAAGGCTGCGCTGCTGCAAAAGGACGACTGCAGATCTTCAAAAGAGTTTTGAAGATCCTCCAGATCAGATCCAGATCTAATTTTTGGAGGTGTGATAGAGAAGAAGAGGATCTCCAGATCCAACCCGAGTGGATACCGGTAGAGGCCAGGCGCTTGCGTGGCTAAGATCCAGAACCTTCCGCTGCAAACAGGATCATCAACAGGGTAATAGGATTACCCAGATCAGGTAAATTAAATTTGATTTAATTTATCTTTTAATTTTATTTTATTAAAATAATAAGAATCAGATCTAAAACATATCAAGATCTGATTGAGATCAAGAGAAAAATTTTTGAAATATATCTCTTGATCTGATCAGATCTGAACGAACCTGGACCGGGAAATCAGGATTTCCCTTCAACTGGTATCAGAGCCATGGTTCTAAATTGTTTAGATCTGATTTTAATTTTATTTTAATTAGAAAATAAAGTGATTTCAGATGTCACATGAGATGTGATCAGATCTGAAATCAGAAAAATTAAAATTAAATGATTTGGATCTAAGAACATGAAGATATGCATGACTAGTTCTAGAATAGAATAGTTCTATAGAATAGTTTTGCATGTCTTTGATTTAATCTGATTAAATCATATTTTAGATCTTCTTATTTACTATTTTCTGATATTATAAGTGTTATAATAACATCTGATAAACAGCAAATAAAAATTATTTAATTTTAAATATCATATGAGATATGATAGATGCATGACTAGACTAGTTGTAGAATAGTTCTACATAATTGTCTAGATTAGAATTTATTTTGATTAGATCAATTTAAATCTAATTTTTTAGATTATTATGTGATAATTTAGATCTAAAAACATGCATGATTATGATACATGAGATGTATGCAAAATATGCCTTGATTAGATCTAAATTTGTATATGAGATATATGATATAGATCTATAACTGTTTTGTAGATTTACATGTTCCTGATTAAGGCGTTCCTCTTGGCCGTCCGGTCATAAGAACGAAGAAGGGTTTAAAGGCCCTCTCTTCCCATTCGATGGGTGTTCTTATGATGTGTAGGGGTGCTGCGTGTTCGTCCTTAATCAGAAACCCAAAACTTTACTTT
>QRFJ01005010.1:0-32553 GCA_006176705.1 Cocos nucifera | reverse complement strand
ACCTTGAGGGTGTTATAGTTTGACTACACCATTACTCGATCTCCTAGCCATATGGAACCCTGAGGTGTATGTTGGCTATAGCATGTTCATTGTAGGAACTGGATTGCATCAAGATGGAATCTATCTACCTCGGTGGTAGAGGAGCAGCCCTATGATGATCATGAGAATCAAGTCCAGAAGCCCATGGCCATGGCAGAGTGAAATAATAGAAAGAGTTTCTATTTAGATTTTCACATTGGACTCGAATCGAATGATTACATCATATGACAGAGACTAGGGTTTGACGAGTTCACCTTAACCCTAATCTGATCGGGGCTCAAGATAGAAGAACTTAATCACACAGGTAGCTGCACCAAGAGGTTCGCATTCAGCTCTGATGGGTTGCCACCATATACTGCTAGGTGTCACTGGTGGATTTTGGGAGCAATTAGAATGATTTAGATGATCGATCATTCTAGCTGTTCGAATCAGAAGAGTTCTGATCCATCGAAAGGAGTTTCGATGATGTCGATGATAGAGATCATGACATATCCCATTACCATACAGAACTGAACCTAACTGGGTCACACAAACAAGGGTTTGAATCTGGTGATCATCAATTGAACTGATCTAGTTCAATTGATCTGAATGAGATTCAATTAGGTTCAAGAAAATCGTGCTAGCACTCGATTGAACCTAACGTTCTTCTTTTACTATATCATAAATAAGTTGTCCTGACTGAGCCAAAGGAGTTTGTGCTCAATCAGAGGCCTTCATATGGTCTGACTGGAGGTTGTCCAAGTCAGAAAAGGTTGTCTTATTTTGTAAGACATTACCTGCCATTTTTGGTCACCTGCCATTTCTTGTTCTTTGACTTTGGTCAAAAGTCTACCTTTGACTGGTCAAATGTTGACCATTGACACTTTGACTTTTGACCACATGTCATGCACCTATTGGAGAGCTGGTGGGGGCCTGTCCCCCTGCCAGAACCTGGCAAGGAGGAGGGCGCACGCCACCCTTGGCGTGTGCCCAAGTTGGAGGCGCCTAGGAGTCCTTGTTGGACAAGGACTCCATCTCCTTTTTGGATTCCAATTAGAGTTCTCCTAAGAACCAACTTTGACTGGTCTTAGGCACCCTCTAAGGAGGAATCCAGGGGACTCTCTATTCCCCAATCAGATTTAGATCTGATTTCACAAAGGGTTGTGATTGGTTGGGAAGAAGAGGAGTTGGATCACAGCTTAGTCTATAAATAAGACCCTGCGCCCAACTCAATTTATTGAAATTGAAAATTGAAAAACCCCCATGCCCCAAGGCTGCCTCTCCCCTCCTTCCTCCATGCCAAATCCACCTTCTCCCTCTCCTCTCCACGTCCAAAAGGAGTTTTGGATTTTTGGTTGGTGCGATCCAGATCAAAGAAAGGCGATCAAAAGCTAAGAAGGCTGCGCTGCTGCAAAGGACGACTGCTGATCTTCAAAAGAGTTTTGAAGATCCTCCAGATCAGATCCAGATCTAATTTTTGGAGATGTGATAGAGAAGAAGAGGATCTCTAGATCCAACCTGAGTGGATACCGGTAGAGGCCAGGCACTTGCGTGGCTAGATCCAGAACCTTCCGCTGCAAACAGGATCATCAACAGGGTAATAGGATTACCCAATCAAGGTAAATTAAATTTGATTTAATTTATCTTAATTTTATTTTAATTTTAAAATAATAAGAATTAGATCTAAAAATATCTTAGATCTGATTAGATCAAAGAAAAAATTTTTTGAAATATATCTCTTGATCTGATCAGATCTGAACGAACCTGGATCCGGGAAAATCAGGATTTTCCCTTCAACTGGTATCAGAGCCAAGGTTCTAAAAGTATTTAGATCTAATTTTAAATTTATTTTAATTAAAAAAATAAGTGATTTTAGATGTCACATGAGATGTGATCAGATCTAAAAATCAGAAAAAATTAAAATTAAATGATTTGGATCTAAGATTAGAAAATATGCATGACTAGTTCTAAAATAGAATAGTTCTATAGAATAGTCTTGCATGTTTTTTAATTTAATTTGATTAAATCATATTTTAGATCTATTTATTTACTATTTTTTGATATTATAATGTTATAATAACATCTAAAAAATAGCAAATAAAAATTATTTAATTTTAAATATCATATGAGATATGATTGATGCATGTCTAGACTAGTTGTAGAATAGTTCTACATAATTGTCTAGATTAGAATTTATTTTGATTAGATCAATTTAAATCTAATTTTTTAGATTATTATGAGATAATTTAGATCTGAAAAATATGCATGATTTGATACATGAGATGTATGCAAAATATGCCATGATTAGATCTAATTTGTATATGAGATATATGATATAGATCTAAAACTATTTTGTAGTATTGCATGTTCCTGATTAAGGCGTTCCTCTTGGCCGTCCGGTCATAAGAACGAAGAAGGGTTTAAAGGCCCTCTCTTCCCATTCGATGGGGTGTTCTTATGATGTGTAGGGGTGCTGCGTGTTCGTCCTTAATCAGAAACCCAAAACTTACTTTCTGCAAAACCCTAGATCCTGAAACCCTAGGATTTATTGTGCATATTTTGTTTATGAACCCTACTTAATTAAGAATTAAGATTTATGGAATATTAATTAGGTCTAAAATTGAGAATTTCAGATCTAAGACATATTCATAATACTGGGTTCGGGCTTGGGTAGCTCAATTAGGTCTAAGCGGTTGATCAAACCGAATCAAGAGTTGGTTAGATGGGATCAACAATGCTTAAATTGACCAGCCTAATAGGATTAAGTCTGGGTCAAGATCGAGTCACGATCAAGCAAGACCTAATTAGGCTCAGAGGTTAGAGTCTGGATTGTAGGCTAACCCAATTGGTTCTGACTCAACAATTTGGTGTCTAAGGTAAGTTTGGCACATACGACCGACTGGTTTTTAATTGGAAGCTACTCGACCTGAATGCATTCTTGTACGAGTTAATGGCATATTCCTTCCACCGGTCTCACTTACCTGGCCATATCTGTTGACACAGTTCTGATCTGAGGTGGTCAATAATCCGAGCTAACCCATGCCACTAGGTTAGTCATAATTGTTATGACTATGACCAAGTCTAGTTTAATGAGACCTGAATCAATTCTCCCTAAGAAAAGATTAAGTCTGAGGTCTTCCACCATTGTAGATGTGCGGGCCCTTCCCGGGGTTGATTGTTCTCGGCTGGATACAGTGGCTCAGTTGCACCGGAAAAGATGCAACCATGTCTATTAGGCATTGGATGCTATGGGCTGGAGGATGAGTTGGGCTCAATATTTTGGATACGGTGAGAGACTCAATTAGGAATCCCAGTCTATGCAAATGGTGGGTCTGACTTAACTAAGGAGTGGATCAATATTCCGGATACGGTGAGATTCATGAATTAGAGACCAAGTTTGGGTGCACCATGATTAGAGAATCATTGAACAAGAGTTGTTCACTCATTGGCTAACCCATCACCAATAACTGTTAGGTGAGGTGATGAGTCAGTTGGTGAGACCGCACCACCCACTAGAAATCATTAATCATGGAGATTTTTGCATCTCTACAGAGGGAGTGTAGGGATCCGAGAAAATAGTGGGAGCTAATTTGTTTAAAAATAAAATTTCCTAAATAAATTGGTCAAGTCATAAATTACAGTATCTAACTAGAATCTTTGACTCTCTACAGAAAAATGTCTGCGTCCAACCCATTGGCACGTATCCTGGACACACATAGACTGACTGGACCCAATTATAAAGATTGGCTCAGGAACTACAAAATTATTTTGGGTTTCGAGAAAGTTAACCCATGTATTGGACCAGGACCCTCCCACCTTACCAGCCCGTCCATCCACTTGAACAGAGAGCATCTCTGGAAAAATGGATAGACGAAGATAATAAGGCCAGATATTACATGTTGGGCTCGATGTCTGATGAGCTCCAGCGCCAACATGAAGATATCGGGACTGCTCGCCAAATGTTGGCTCACCTGCAGGAGATGTTTGGTGAACAGAGTCGCGCAGCCAAATATCAAGTCACGAAATGACTTTTTAAGGCTAAGATGCGTGATGGGCAGTCAGTCCAAGATCACTGTCTGACAATGATCAAGGACATGGAAGAGCTTGAGAAGCTCGGTGTGAAGTTAGACTTGGATCTGCAGAATGATATTATTCTGCAATCCTTGACTGATGCATATGGGCAATTCATCATGAATTACCACATGCATAAACTTCAAAATTCCTTGGCCGAATTAATGAATATGCTGGTTACCGCTGAGCTTTCTATGAAAGGTTCTAAAGGCTCAGTTCTTGCTATGGAACGGACTTCTTCCAAAAGAAAGTCTTATGGAAAGAAAAAGAAGTCTGTGAAAAAGCAGAAAGGTGGAAGGATCAAAGAAGAAGAAGGCAGAGCCGAAGAAGAAAGGCCGATGTCAAAGGAAAGTGTTTCCATTGCAACAGCGACGGCCATTGGAAGCGGAACTGCCCTACTTACCTGGCCACCCTGAAGAACAAGAAGGAAGGTCCTTCTGGAGGTATGCTCGTTATTGAGTCTAACCTTACGGTTTCTTCTGCATCCAGTTGGGTGCTTGACTCTGGTTCTAGTGCTCATCTGTGCACTTCCATGCAGGGTCTTGAGGATAGCAGGAGGCTGAGGGATGGAGACATGATCCTACGCATCGGTAATGGAGCAAGAGTTGCTGCAGTAGCCGTGGGAACATACCCTCTTCGATTACCATCTGGTTTAGACTTAGTTTTGAAAGACTGTTATTATGTGCCTGCAGCTAGCAGGAATTTGATTTCTGTTTCATGCTTAGCACAAGAAGGCTATGTGATTACCTTCTTTAAGGACCATTGTAACATTCTTTATGAAAGAAATAAAATTGCAAATGGTTTTCCTTATTAATGGTCTTTATCAGCTACATATTGATGTACCTATTCTAACTATCGAGCAAAACGTGAATGCCAAACGACCTAGGGATAGTCCAAATGATAGATATCTATGGCACCTGAGATTAGGTCATATAGCAGAAGATAGGATCAACAAATTGGAGAAAAATGGGCTATTGAGTCCATTGACTTTCCGAGTCATATCCAACTTGTGAATCTTGTCTTCAAGGCAAAATGACTAAACTCCCTTTTGTTGGACATGGGGAGAGGGCCACAGATCTCCTTGCCCTAGTACATACTGATGTGTGCGGCCCATTTGATGTGCCGGCTAGAGGCAATTTTGTCTACTTCATTACCTTTACCGATGATCTGTCTAGGTATGGGTATGTGTATCTTATGAGACACAAGTCTGAAGCTTTTGAAAAGTTCAAAGAATTCAGACATGAAGTAGAAAAACAAACTGAAAAAATCCATTAAGGTTCTTCGATCAGATCGAGGAGGTGAATACCTTAGCCAGGAATTCCTAGACTATCTCAAGAAAAATGGCATAGTCTCTCAATGGACTCCACCAGGAACACCTCAACTCAACGGGGTTTCAGAATGGAGAAATCGGACTCTATTGGATATGGTTCGATCCATGATGAGCTTCACAGACCTCCCTGATTTTCTTTGGGGACATTCATTGTTAACTTCAATTTATCTACTGAATAGGGTTCCCTCTAAAACCGTTCCTACCACACCGTATGAGATATGGCACGGTAAGAAACCAAGTCTGAGTCATCTCAGAATTTGGGGTTGTCCGGCTCATGTCAAAAGACAACAAGCGGACAAGTTAGAGTTTAGGTCCTTTAGAGCTCGATTCATAGGATATCCTAAAGAGTCATTAGGATACTATTTCTACATTCCAGAAGACCACAATGTGATTGTGAGTCGACATGCCATCTTTCTTGAAAAATAGTTTATTCAAGATAGCGGCATTGGAAAGCAGATTAAGCTTGATGAGAAAGTCTCACAAGTACAACGAGCTAAGGACCAATTGGAACCAAATCAGGTTGAGCCAATAAGAACACTACCTCCTCCACCTCGTAGATCGAAAAGAGTTTTCCCATCCCCCTGAAAGATACTTAGGTATTATTTCAGAGGAAAGTAGAGAAAATGTTCCTCGTAGGTAATGGTGCTCATGGTGATGATCCCAAAACCTACAATGAGGCGATATCAGATATCGACTCCGAGAAATGGCTAGAGGCAATGCAGTCAGAAATTGACTCGATGCACTCAAACCAAGTCTGGACCTTGGTAGATCCACCAGAAGGTATAGTACCTATTGGGTGTAAATGGATCTTCAAGAGAAAGATTGGTGCAGATGGGAATGTGGAGACATTCAAGGCTAGACTAGTGGCAAAAGGTTATAGTCAACGCGAAGGCATTGACTATCAGGATACCTTTTCCCAGTGGCTATGCTAAAATCCATCCGCACATTGCTTGCCGTTGCAGCCTATTTCGATTATGAAATATGGCAAATGGACGTGAAAATGGCATTCTTAAATGGATATCTTGAGGAAGATATCTATATGGAACAGCCGCTAGGTTTCACATCCAGTGATACTGATCACAAGGTTTGCAAGCTGCAAAGGTCCATATATGGACTTAAGCAAGCATCTCGGAGCTGGAACACTCATTTCAATGATGTGATCAAAATGTTTGGTTTCATCAAAAATGAAGAGGAACCGTGTGTTTTCAAAAAGGTCAGTGGGAGCGCTGTTGTCTTCCTCGTATTGTACGTGGATGACATCCTCCTTATTGGGAATGATATTCCCATGTTGACATCAGTCAAAATATGGTTGTCCAAGGAATTCTCCATGAAAGACCTAGGTGAAGCATCCTTTATTCTAGGAATTAAGGTCTATAGGGATAGACCGAATAGGATGCTAGGACTTTCACAGAAGATGTACATAGAGAAAGTACTAAAGAGGTTTAGTATGGAAAACTCTAAGAGGGGATTAATACCCTTCAGACATGGTATTCATCTTTCCAAGAAGATGTGCCCTAGCACACCTGAGGAAATAGAACGCATGAGCAAGATCCCTTATGCTTCTGCAATAGGGAGCCTCATGTATGCCATGCTATGTACACGACCTGATATAGCCCATGCTGTGAGTGTCACAAGCAGATATCAGTCAAATCCAGGTGAAGAACACTGGACTTCTGTGAAATGTATCCTTAAGTACTTAAGAAGAACTAAGGATATGATGTTGGTCTTTGGTAATGGAGAACTCCAAGTCCAGGGATACACAGACTCGGATTTCATGTCCGATATAGATGATCGAAAGTCGACATCTGGGAGTCTGTTTGTGTGCAATGGTGGTGCTGTCAGCTGGAAGAGTTCCAAGCAAACGTGATAGCAGATTCCACCATGGAAGCAGAATATATCGCTGCATCAGAGGCTGCGAAGGAAGCATTCTGGTACAAGAAGTTTGCTGCAGAAATTGGAGTAATGCCATCAGATGCCATTCCTCTATACTGCGACAACAATGGCGCCATAGCCCTTGCTAAGGAGCCGAGGTCTCACCAGAAATCCAAGCACATTGAGCGGCGATACCATCCTCATCCGTGATTACCTCGAGAAGGATTACGTCGAGGTCAAGAGAGTCAACTCCACAGATAATGTGGCAGACCCACTTACAAAGCCGTTGGGCCAGCAGAAGATCGAAGCCCACCTTGAGAAGATGGGACTTAGACTTGTAGCCAATTGGCTTTAGGATAAGTGGAAGATTGTTAGATATATGTGCCCTAGAAGCCAGAATTGGCTGACACTTGTAATACACTTCTAGGGGCAAAATTATAATTTTGACTAATATCAATAAAATGGGTTATTTTCTATCACATATGTGTATTTAGTGTCTGTGATACATCCTTTGAGTTAATGGTAATGATAATTCATATTTTCAAGAGTTGAAAATTTAAGACATGAATAATCATTATTAACTCATAAAATGCTCCCGACCATAGGATCATCACGAGGATGGTGATTGATCCGAAAGGTTGGTGTACAATCGCTTCTCTTTAGTAGATGAGTCTTGAGTCTACGGTGTGGAGACACCAGAGCGAGAGTACAGGTACTCGTTAGAGAACGAGGGCACTGAGCGTGACCACCTCGAGTAGTCATTAGGGAGTCTACCTTCTCGTCAATGACTGACTCGATGCTGCAGTAGTGTGTCTGGTTCTTTGACCTGAGGTGCATCGGTAGTTCACCTTGAGGGTGTTATAGTTTGACTACACCATTACTCGATCTCCTAGCCATATGGAATCCCTGAGGTGTATGTTGGCTATAGCATGTTCATTGTAGGAACTGGATTGCATCAAGATGGAATCTATCTACCTCGGTGGTAGAGGAGCAGCCCTATGATGATCATGAGAATCAAGTCCAGAAGCCCATGGCCATGGTAGAGTGAAATAATAGAAAGAGTTTCTATTTAGATTTTCACATTGGACTTGAATCGAATGATTACATCATATGACAGAGACTAGGGTTTGACGAGTTCACCTTAACCCTAATCTGATCGGGGCTCAAGATAGAAGAACTTAATCACACAGGTAGCTGCACCAAGAGGTTCGCATTCAGCTCTGATGGGTTGCCACCATATACTGCTAGGTGTCACTGGTGGATTTTGGGAGCAATTAGAATGATTTAGATGATCGATCATTCTAGCTGTTCGAATCAGAAGAGTTCTGATCCATCGAAAGGAGTTTCGATGATGTCGATGATAGAGATCATGACATATCCCATTACCATATACAGAACTGAACCTAACTGGGTCACACAAACAAGGGTTTGAATCTGGTGATCATCAATTGAACTAATCTAGTTCAATTGATCTGAATGAGATTCAATTAGGTTCAAGGAAATCGTGCTAGCACTCGATTGAACCTAACGTTCTTCTTTTGCTATCATAAATAAGTTGTCCTGTCTGAGCCAAAGGAGTTTGTGCTCAATCAGAGGCCTTCATATGGTCTGACTGGAGGTTGTCCAAGTCAGAAAAGGTTGTCTTATTTTATAAGACATTACCTGCCATTTTTGGTCACCTGCCATTTCTTGTTCTTTGACTTTGGTCAAAAGTCTACCTTTGACTGGTCAAATGTTGACCATTGATACTTTGACTTTTGACCACATGTCATGCACCTATTGGAGAGCTGGTGGGGGCCTGTCCCCCTGCCAGAACCTGGCAAGGAAGAGGGCGCACGCCACCCTTGGCGTGTGCCCAAGTTGGAGGCGCCTAGGAGTCCCTGTTGGATAGGGACTCCATCTCCTTTTTGGATTCCAATTAGAGTTCTCCTAAGAACCAACTTTGACTGGTCTTAGGCGCCCTCTAAGGAGGAATCCAGGGGACTCTATTCCCACCAATCAGATTTAGATTTGATTTCATAAAGGGTTGTGATTGGTTGGGAAGAAGAGAAGTTGGATCACAGACAGTCTATAAATAAGACCCTGCGCCCAACTCAGATTATGATTGAAAGTTTTGAGAAATTGAAACCCCATGCCCAAAGGCTGCCTCTCACCTCTTCCTCCATGCCAAACCACCTTCTCCCTCTCCTCTCCACATCCAAAAGGAGTTTTGGATTTTTGGTTGGTGCAATCCAAATCAAAGAAAGGCGACTGAAAGCTAGAAGGCTGCACTGCTGCAAAGGACGACTATTGATCTTCAAAAGGAGTTTTGAAGATCCTCTAGATCAGATCTAGATCTGATTTTTGGAGACGTGATGGAGAAGAAGAGGATCTCTAGATCCAGTTTGAGTGGATATCGATAGAGATCAGGCACTTATGTGGCTAGATCCAGAACCTTCCGCTGCATACAGGATCATCAATTATAATAGGATTACCCATATCAAGGTAAATTAAATTTGATTTAATTTATCTAATTTTATTTTAATTTTTAAAATAATAATAATCAGATTTGAAACATTTTAAATCTAATCTAGATCAAAAAAATTTTTTTTTGAAATATATCTCTTGATTTGATCAGATCTGAACGAACCTGATCCGAGAAATCAGGATTTTCCTTCATGCCTGTGATCTGAGACTTAGCCGATCCAATTTTAGACTGAGCTGGCTAACCTATAGAAAATCTTCTTTCTATAGTCTTGATTTTCTGACTTTGGTTCCTTGCTCCACCTTGAATCTCAAGTCTCTGAAGCACCAACCAAGCCCCTTGAGGTCCTCAATACCCAAACCTCAGCCCCATGGGGAGTTGCATGCCATCTCCACCTTAGGATAACTCCTGTCCTAGTCCTAGGACCACACCTATCCTAGCTTCCCCAGAGCCCTCACCCTGGCTCTGCTCGTGGCCTCCCAAGGCTTGGGAGCAGCACACCATCTACAATCTCCACCTTGGAGTACCAAAGTCTTGGCACACCTGGCAACATCTTCCAACATGATTCTACTATCCCTACATGTCCTGATAGCCCCTCGTGCTCACCTTACCACTGCTATTCTTCTTTAATTATTGAGCTCCCTTTGAGGCCTTCAGGATGACTGAAGAAAAAACCCTATTTTTTGGATCAGATTCATTCAGATCTGATTGGATCAAGAGGGATATTTCAAATTTTTTTCTCTTAGATCCAAATTAGATCTGAGACTCTTTAGATCTGATTTTATCAATCTAACAAAATAAAATAAATTAAATTAAATCCAATTTAATTATATCTTGTTATGGGTAATCCTATTATCTTATGATGTGTGAGGATTTATGGTGCTCCCAAGCCTTGGAAGGCCATGGGACGAGTCAGGGGGTTGGCTCTAAGGATTCTAGAGGCTTGGTTGGTGCTTCAGAGATCTGAAACATAAGGTGAAGCAAAAAATCAATGTCAAAAAATCAAGACTGCAGAAAGAAGATTTTCTGCAGTTTAGTCGACTCAGTCTAAAACTAGGTCTGCTAAGTCTCAGTGCATAGTCAAAATAGAGAGTTATGCATTCGGGACTACTGGCACGATATAGGATTGGGTCGGCTCAATTTCAGACTGAGTTGATCCAGTAGAACTTAGCCAGCTCCGTGCTTCGATTGAGCCAACTCAGTGCGTGGACAGAGTTACGTGAGGGTCCCTTTTAGGATAGGGTCTAGGTTTATCCTAGGGGTCTTAAGGCCTAGTTTGAGAGGTCTTAAGGGTGCTAATTCATATATGGGTTGGGTCTAGATCAAGAAGATGAGAGCATGGGAGACATGGGTGTACATGGGCTTGATGAGTGCTTTCATGTATTGGGCTAGCTGGAGAGTTTTTTGGTCGGGCCTAATGGCTATGTATAAATACATAGGTTGTATTAGGGTTTTCAAGGTTGGAATCAATACAAACCTTTTCTCCCTCAACTCTCTTCTTCTCTTCTCTCTAGAGTTGCCTCCCTAGGGTTCTTGAAGAAGGCCTAGAGAAGAGAGACATCTCCCTCAAGCTCAAGGTGGAAGGCACCCCATCACAGATCTAGGTGGAGGATTGGTGGTGTGCTGCCCATAGAGAATGTCACAGGTTTCTTCTGGTCCGTGCTAAAGATTAGGAGCTTTCGCAACATGATATCGGTGCTTGTGATGTCAAGGATGACTGACGTTCGAGCGATATAATGAATCTACAATTTGGTATCAGAACTAGGTGATGCTTGAAATATTATGGACAGCAATATGGTACCAGAGCCAAGTTTCAAAGTCTGATGGTGCATGGAAGAGCCAAGTTTTAGAGCCTGATGGTGCATGGAAGGAAAGAAAAAGTTGTACAAGGTGAAATCAGAAATATGCATAAGGATTCCATGATATGTCTCAAATCTACCTTATTATTGCTGTAGTTTGGCCAACTGAGAGCAGTGATGTGAAGGTGGAGGTTGAGAGGATTAATGGAATGGGATTTTTCTGGGTTGGAAGGATTTGGTGCATGATTTGCTGATCGATCTTCGTGGAAAGGCCAAGGTGTATGACTATTATGTGATAGGTAGGGAGCACTAAAGTGCTACAGTAGCATTTTTCTGGAGATGTAGGACTGAGAGAGGCTTGACGATGCAGTAGTCGAGGAAGGTATCTTAGTAGAAAGCATCAGGATTCTCTAGGAAGATGGGTAGTGTAGGACTGCTGAAGAGAAGTTTTCCAAGGGATAATGATCGAAGGAAAGCTGAAGAAGCGATTATACACCCTTCGGTGTCTGGAAGGCGGAGAAGTAATCAAAGACGTATTCAATGGTTCGACTAGAGCATGGATTTGTGGAGCCTTAGGAGTGATGGAGATGGATGATCCATGGAGGTCCAGCAGGTCAGGGCTGGATGGCTACAGAGTGGCACAGAGATGAGTCAGGGAGCATTGGAGTGCTGTAAGAGTGCTTCCCTAGAGGCACAGGGACTGAGAGAGGCTCGATGGTGCAGCAGTCGAGGAGTGTATCTCAGTAGATGGTGTTAGGGGCTTCTTAGAGAGATCGAAAGCGGATCTCAGAGAGAGCCTAAAGATCTCAGGGAGCGCCAGGAGGTCTCAGATAGTTGGGAGTATCATGGATCAAGTTTCTTCTGCTGGGGCCCAAGGAGAGTCACGGTCTAGGTGGAGGATGGTTCTCCAGGTGCAACTAAAGCGATGGCTAGTGTAGGGGCAGAAGAGAAGGACTAGGGTGGAATTTCCTACAGTTCAGTCGCTAGATTTAGAACAGTTGGATGAGCTCTTGGGTTTTGGAGGTGCCCATGGGTTGCAGAGGTATCTGAGATATCTTTGAAGGGGTTCGTGGAGTGTGAAGAATTCGATGGGGCAACGACGGTATTTGAGGTGTAGTGGCAAGCTCAGTAGTGCAACATTGAGTGGTTGGCCTCAAGGAACTCGATGACAAAATCAGCATCTACAGCATCAGATGGACTTTAAATATAGGTGGAGCTCCGAAGAGGTGGCTTTACAATTGGAGAGAAATTTGACATGAATTCAGAATAGAAGGGTGCGGGAGGATCGATATCCTAGCACCAACACCGGTGATGCACAGTTCTAGGTGGAGCGGCATGTGTAGGAGGATAGGCATAGTTCTGAGGAGACCATGTCAGGATTTGCAACAAGTGTTGGTATAGGAACATTGTGGGTTCTCCAGGGAAGTCTAGAAAAAGTGATGCAGCTGCTAAGCAGAAGGGATCCTACTATTCTAGGATGGTGCAGAAAAACAAGCATAGGTCTTCAACGATGAAGGTGGTCATCCCAAAGGCCTTAAGGATGCACAACAGTTGAAGAGGATTGGTGGAGGCGATGTTTGTATAGGTGCTGTCAAGTGCGCAAGGATAGTGAGATCATGTAGGAGGTCATTGTCAAGAGGTTTGCCATGGCTTGGGAGCACCAACATGAAGATTGTGAGAATTTATGGTGCTCCCAAGCCTTAGGAGGCCATGGGAGGAGTCAGGGGGTTGGCTCTGGGGATTTCAGAGGCTTGGTTGGCGCTTCGAAGACCTAGGACACAAGATGAAGCAAGAAACCAAAGTCGAAAAATCAAGATTGTGGAAAGAAGATTTTCTACAGGTTAGCCAGCTCAGTCCAAAACTGGGTCAGCTAAGTCTCAGTGCATAGGCAAAATAGAGAGCTGTGCGTTCGGAACTGCTGGCATGACACAGGACTGGGCTGGCTCAGTTTTAGACTGAGCCAACCCAGTGGTACTTAGCCAGCTCAGTCAGCACTGAGTCGGCTCAGTGCGTGGGCAGAGTTACATGAGGGTCTATTTTGGGCTAGGGTCTGGGTTAATCCTAGGGGTCTTAAGGCCTTGTTTGAGATGTCTTAAGGAGTCTAATTCTTGAATGGGTCAAGTCTAGATCTAGAGGATGAAAGCATGAGGGACATGGGTGTACATGGGCTTGATGAGTGTTTCCATGTATTGGGTTAGCCGGGGAGTTTTTTGGTTGGGCCTAATGACTGTGTATAAATGCATAGGTTGTATTAGGGTTTTTAAGGTTGGAATCAATACAAACCTTTTCCCCCTCAACTCTCTTCTTCTCTTCTCTCTAGAGTTTCCACCCTAGGATTCTTGAAGAAGGCCTAGAGAAGGGGGCGTCTCCCTCAAGCCTAAGGAGGGAGGCACCCCATCACGATCTAGGTGGAGGATTGGTGGTGTGCTGCCCATAGAGAATGTCACAGATTCCTTCAGGTCCATACTAAAGATCAGGAGCTTCTGCAACATCATATCGGTGCTTGTGATGTCAAGGATGATTGGCATTCGAGCGATATCATGGGTCGACAATTTGGTATCAGAGCTAGGTGATGCCTGGAACATTGTGGACAGCAATATGATGATCCTGATGTTTGCCTGAGGTTTTGGATGTAGTCACACAAGCGCTTGGCCTCTACCGATATCCACTCAGGCAGGATCTAGAGATCTTCTTCTTCTCAATCTATCCTGCAAAAATTAGATCTGGATTTGATCTTGAAGGTCTTCAAAATGGCTTTTGAAGATCAGTCGTTGTCTCTTGCAGCAGTACTACCTTCTTCCTTTTCTGTCGCCTTTCTCTTGCTCGGATCACACCAAACAAGCACCCAAAAAATTCTTGGACATGGATAGGAGAGAGAGGACCTGAAGGTGGCATGGAGAGGGAGGGACAGAAGCTTTGTGGCATTGGCAAAGTATAGAACCTCCCAATCCTAGGTGCAGATTGGTTTATATAAACCCTACTGCGCCATGTAGTGCCACATCATCCCTGCCAATCATGGCTCCTTGTGCAATCAGATCTAAATCTGATTGGTGGGATGACATCATCTGATTCAATTAGATTAGAGTCCCTCACAAACCTTCTTAGGTGGTGCCAAGACTGAATAAAAAGTACTCTTTGGCACCACCCAAGTAGAAAGCATGAAGCAACCTAGAGTCCCATCTATATGGGACTCCAGGCGTGATCCTCATGGGGTGCATGCCTCCCTAGGCATGCGCCCCCTCCCTTTCTTGTTTTTAGTAGAGGGATAACCCCCATGTTCTCTCCTATGGGTGCATGATACATGGGCAGATGTCTAAGTGTCAAAGGTCAATGTTTGACCAAATTCAAAGAACATGATTTAGTAGGTGATGGAAAAAGGCAGGTGTTGTCTCAAATTTATCTCATAAATTAAGACAACCCTTTTCTAATCTAAATAAGCCGCAGTCAGACCAAGTAAAGGTTCTTGAGTGAACTCAAACATATTTGGCTCAATCGAGATAAGCTTTAATGATTGTCGAAGGAGAACATTAGGCTCAATCATGTGTTAGCATGATTTTCTTGATCCTAATTGAATCTTATTCAAATCAATTAAACTGGGTTAGTCCAATTGATGATATCTAGATCCAAATTCTTATTTGTCTGATCTAGTTAGGTTCAATTTCATATGATAATGGGATACGTTGCGATCTCTATCATCAACATCATCGAAACACCTTCCGATGGATTAGAACTTTTCTGATTCAGACAACTAGTATGATCGATCATCCAAATCATTCTAATTGCTCCCAAAATCCACCAGTGACACCTAGCAGCATATGGTGGCAATCCATCAGAACTAAAAATGAACCTATCGATGCAGTTACCTATGTGATTAAATTCCTCTATCTTGACCCCTGATCGGATTAGGGTTAAGGTGATCTCATCAAATCCTAATTTCTTTCATATGAATTAATCATTTGATTCAAGTCCAATTGGAAAACCCTAATATAAGCTCTTTCTATTATTTCACTCTGCTATAGCCATGGACTTATGGACTTGATTCTCATGATCATCATAGGGCTGCTCCTCATCTATTGAGGTAGATAGATCCCCTATTGGTGCAATCCAATTCCTACAATAAACATGCTATAGCCAACATACACCTCAGGGCTCCGAATGGCTAGGAGACCAAGTTATGGTATAGTCAAACTATAACACCCTCAAGGTGAGCTGTCGATGCACCTCAGGTCAAAGAATCAGACACACCACTGTAGCTTCGAGCCAGTCATCGACGAGAAGGTAGACTTTCTGATGACTGCTCGAGATGGTTACTCTTAGTGCCCTCATTCTATAACAAGCACCTATACTCTCGCTCCGGTGTCTCTACACCATAGACTCAAGACTCATTTATCCTAAAGAAATAATTGTACACCAACCTTACAGATCAATTACCATCCTCATGATGATCCAACAGTCGGGAGCATTTTATGAGTTAATAATGGAAATTTATGTCTTAAATTTTCAACTTTTGAAAATATGAACTATCATTATCATTAACTCAAGAGATGTGTCACGAATATATTGTGATAGAAAATAACCCATTTTATTATTTATAGTCAAAATTATAATTTTATTCTTATATGTGTATTACAAGTGTCAGCCAATTTTGGCTTCTAGGGCACACATATCTAACAAACTCCCACTTGGCCTAAAGCCAATTCGCTACAAATCTAAGTCCCATCTTCTTAAGATGGGTTTCAATCTTCTGCTGGCCAAACAGCTTTGTGAGTGGGTCTGCCACATTATATATGGAGTCGACTCTCTTCACCTCGACATAACCTTTCTCGAGGTAACCATGGATGAGGTGATATCGCCGCTCAATATGCTTGAATTTTTGGTGAGACCTTGGCTCCGTAGCAAGGGTTATGGCGTCATTGTTGTCATAGTACAGAGGAATGGCATCCGATGGCATTACTCCGACCTCTGCGGTAAATTTTTTGTATCCGAATGCCTCCTTCGTAGCTTCTGATGCAGTGATGTACTCTACTTTCATGGTGGAATCTGCTATCACTGTCTGCTTGAAACTCTTTCAATTGAAAGCACCACCATTATATACAAATAGACTCCTAGATGTCGACTTTCGATCTTCTATATCGGATAAAAAATCTGAGTTTGTATATCCCTAGACTTGGAGTTTTTCATTACCAAAAATCAACAACATATCCTTAGTTCTTCTTAAGTACTTAAGGATACATTTCACAGAAGTCCAATGTTCTTCATCTAGATTTGACTAATATCTACTCGTGACACTCACAGCATGAACTATATTAGGTTGTGTACATAACATGGCATACATGAGGTTCTCTATTATTGAAGCATAAGGGATCTTGCTCATACGTTCAATCTCCTCTAGTGTGTTGGGACACATTTTCTTGGAGAGATGAATGCCATGTCTGAAAGGTACTAATCCCCTCTTGGAGTTTTCCATGCTAAATCTCTTTAGCACTTCCTCTATGTACATTTTCTGTGAATGACCTAGCATCCTATTCGGTTTATCTCTATAGACTTTGATTCCTAGAATGAAAGATGCTTCTCCTAGATCTTTCATGGAGAATTCTTTAGATAACCATATTTTAACTATGGTCAACATGGGAATATCATTTTCAAAAAAAAGGATATCATCTACGTATAGTACAAGAAAGACAATAGCGCTCCCACTAACCTTTTTGAAAACACATGGCTCTTCATTTTTGATGAAACCAAACAATTTGATCACATCATTAAAGTGAGTATTCCAACTCCGAGATGCTTGCTTAAGTCCATATATGGACTTTTGCAGCTTGCATACTTTCTGATTAGCATCACTGGATATGAAACCAAGCGACTGTTCTATATAGATATCTTCCTCAAGGTATCCATTTAAGAATGCCATTTTCACGTCCATTTATCATATTTTATAATTGAAATAGGCTGCTACAGCAAGCAATGTGCGAATGAATTTTAGCGTAGCTACTGATGGAAACATATCCTGATAGTCAATGCCTTCATGCTGACTATACCCTTTTGCCACTAATCTAGCTTTGAATGTCTCCATATTTTCATCTGCACCAATCTTTCTCTTGTAGATCCATTTACATCCAATACGTACTATACCTTCAGGTGGATCTACCAAGATCCAAACTTGATTTGAGCGTATCGAGTCAATTTCTTAGTTCATTGCCTCTAACCATTTCTCGGAGTCGATATCTGATATCATCTCGTCATAGGTTTTGGGATCATCACCATGAACCCCATTATCTATGAGGAATATTTTCTTTACTTCCTCTGAAATAGTACCTAGGTACCTCTCAGAAGGATTAGAAACTCTTTCTGATCTATGAGGTGGAATAGGTAGTGATTGTATTGGCTCAACCTGATTTGGTTCCATAGGGTCCTTAGCTCGTTGCACTTATAAGACTTTCTCCTCAAGCTTGATTTGCTTTCCATTGCCGTCATCTTGAAAAAACTATTTTTCAAGAAAAATGGCATGCCAAATCACAATCACATTGTGGTCTTCTAGAATGTGGAAATAATATCCTAATGACTCTTTAGGATATCAAATGAATCGAGCTCTAAAGGACATATAGTCTAACTTGTCCGATTGTTATCTTTTAACATGAGCCAAATAACCCCAAATTCTAAGATGAGTCAGACTTGGTTTCTTACCATGCCATATCTTATATGGTTTGGTAGGTGATAGGAATGTGATGTTGTTGTTAAGACACCGTGTTTATCAGTTTAATCCGACTTCTTAAAATAATTAAAAATATATAGAAAATAGTGAGTCAGATTGAATCCATAGAGAAGATAGTATTTTTAAATTTGAAATCTTTGATTTTTAAAAAAAAAAAGAAAAAAAAATTTTGAAATTAAAATTGAAGTCGAAAAATAAAAAGCAAAAATTAAAAGGTGCAGAAATTTAAACTTGGTACTAAGATCTACTAGTTAGATCTTAGCATCTACTTGCAGAAAAATAAAAAGCAATAATTTAAAGTGCAGAAATTGAATTGCAATAAAAATAAAACAAATGAAATTAAAGATCATAAAAATAAATATTGTATTAAAAAGTTTATAATTTAAATACATAAAATAAAAAGAAAATAAAATAAAGTGATCTCTGATCTTGGAACGATATTGGTGGAAAGATGGTGGAGAAGCCCAGCTTTTCTTCTTAGCACCAATTGCTTTGAAGCAGCCATTAACACATAGCCTGGCTTCACCCTGTGCCAAAGCTTCACCTTGATCTGAGATATTGATTTTTGAAGGCCTGGGGTCCTTTTTATAGAGTTAGGAGGGCTAGATATTTTTTCTAGAGGTAATGTGGGACTAAGGGTTGTTTTAATCATGAAAATAGGAAGAAATCCGAGTAAAATTTGGATTAAAATAGCCCCTATTGAGTTCTTTTAATTCTGGCCGTTAGATGGTGATCCGATGCTTCCAAAAATATCAAAAATGAACATGTAATGACCTAGATCAAGTCAGATTAATTTCTGACTATTGGACCGCGCTTGATGGAGGAGTTTAGGCCATTGATCATGTGCCTGAGAGTTTGATCACCATCGAAAGCCGTTTGGACCATCGGATCGAAGCTGGAATCAAGTGCCGTCGTTCGATGGCGATCCGGGTGAAATCAACAATCAAAAAAAAAACTTGACCGTCCAATTTTGACTGCAAACAACCACCACCGCACGATCGCGCATTTACTGTTCCCATGGACCACGTGAAATGGCCACATCGTGCACCGCAACCAATCAGCATCTTTTATTGATAGATGAAAAGACCAAAATGCCCTATGAGCCGCGATGAAATTTTTGTAAATCCTTTAGTGGTCTAGGTCCATCACGTGGCAAGCTCTGATTCACCGGTGTCTGCTGTGCTGGCGGTCCAAACTATGCTGTCGATCGGCTGATGGCTTCTGGGCTTGAGTCGGCTAGCATGGATGGCTTGGTGCATCAGCTTGATTGGCTTGGCTTGGCTTATTTGGACGCATCGACTGCTGCGGCATGGCGGCTTGAGCCATTTGAGCTATATGTTATTTTTTTTATTTAATTTTTTTTTATTTTATTTCTTTAGAAATTTATATCTTTTCTATTTTAGCTTTGTTTTGCTCCAAACATGTTTCATTACGATCAAAAAAATGAGCTCTTTCCATTGATTATAAAATTTTATTTTTTAATTTTTATTATTTTATAATTAATTTTTTTAATTAATAAAAATATCAATTTCTTAAAAATTATATATAAATTAATCATTAATTCTTAAAAATTAATATAAATTAATTGATAAATTAATACTTTTATTAGTGAATTTATGGTACTTATCACACCCCCCAACTTAAGCTTTGCTCGTCCTCGAGTAAAGAAAGAATTTAGTTTTAAATATCTTTTAACTTTAGAGTTTCGAATTTTACCTAAGTAGTTTTCAAAATGGCCATTGATATTTAGTAGAGCTTAAGTGAGACATATCATTGGGATATTAATACTTATCAATAGAAAAATTAAGTAAAGAATATTAATTTTTTTAGAACTTTTTCTAAATTATCCCATCTTTATTTCTGATTTGTCTAAACTTTCATATAGACAAGTGTATTGCTACTTCCATCCTTTATTTATTTTTATATTGCCCACTTTTTGACACGAATATCATTGCTTACCTAGGCAACAGGACTCGGTTACTTGGTGGAAAACCAATAATTTTTTTTTTTAATGTTGTAATACTATTGAGTGTCTTAATCCCTTAAGCTTTCTATTTGATCCATGTAGCAAGTCTTGGGCCAATGACTCTCAAACCAGTTGGCTTTAGGGCACTAGATATAGAATACCCCTTAGACTTACTAGCTCGAATCAAATAGGCCACGAGTTAAGACTAGCTTTACAACGAGCTTCTTTGCCCTTCCCACCTTTTGATGCGAAACTCAATGTTTGTTTAGGCAAAGAGGCCCGATTACTCAGTGAGAAGTACTTGAAAACTATTTTATTAAAATAAATTTGTTATATGAAGAAACGTATAGTTAGCTACACAAGCCTATAAAAAGTAGACTTTTCTTTGATGCTAGTAGAAATAATTAGAAATACTTTAAGAAAAAAAATTTTTATATTCTAGACTTAACTCTTTATTGAATTTTCTTAATACTTGATTCCTCAATATCTCACAGATCCTTTGATCTATGTATCAATTTTTTTTAAAAAAATGCTTAGTTTAATTCAATTCATAAGCATAATCAGGTGTCTAAATACTAAATACTAATTTTTTTGAGAACTTAAAATTTTAAAATTTTTATTTTTCTCTCCTCCAACTTAATTGACATTATCCTCAATGGAGAAGAAAAAATAAAGCGTGTAATAAAGAACATGAAAGAATACATCTGACTATATTTTTGGTCCAGCACATGTCTTTGAAAATTTGGGCTCTCCCTCCAACTTATTCAAATTATCTTAAAAAAAATAAACTAAAAAGATAAATTAGATAAAAACTAAATATTGGGTTGCCTCCCAACAAGCGCTAAGTTTATCGTCTTCAGCCGGATACAATGCAGCTTACTATCTTATGTCAAATATTGGATTGATAAATTCCAATGGTTTTGGATTGCCAATCTCAGAAAGTTGATTTATAATCCCATTATTGATATATTCATTGTTAATTTTAGGGATATAATTTGTGATCCCATTCTCAGATCCATGTTTATTAAGAATTTCTCCTATTTGTTTTTCTAAAATGCTCATGAATGGAGTTTTTGTATTAGGAGTTAAAGTTTGATTCAATGGGTGCTGGAATGGTGACTAAAGGCGATTTTAATTCTAGAGGTAAATTAATGTGATCTTGCTTAAATAACTCCATTGATATTTCATTACATGCCTCTTGATTTTTGTAAGAAGAACCAGCTTCTAAGGTTGAAGGGAATAGGACATTAGGTTTATAAGTCTTGGGTAAATCATCTATTCTTTTTCTCCCTATTTCTATCTCATTTAAATTGAAACCAGCATCAGTACTAGTTTTTGGCTCAGGTTCTTCTATGTGGTTAGTCTCAGTACTAACCAGTTCCTCTACATTTTTATTTTGGCTAGCATCAGTACTAGCCTCGCTCACCTAGTCTTGGTATGGGTCTATAAGAATCCTATAGCTTTTAAGTTCAGAAATTACTTTGGCATTCTTTAATTGAGGATTCTTAAGTGAGACATTAAATTGATAACTTGATCCAGATGGTTGGTGGACATTAGGTGGGTTATTTAAAATTGGTAGGCTCGATAATTGACCTAGTTCTCTCCTCATGTTAGACTCAACTAATTATCCTATTTGAACTTCTAGCTTGGCGATAGATTGCTGTTGAGTCAGAATCAAATATTAAAGTTGGTTAAATCTATCATCAGTTAGATTGGTCTGTTGAGGAGGTGGGTATGAGGGTTGATTATGATATGGTGGCTGGAAAGGCTTACTAGACTGACCTCTATTATAGGAATAATTTTGGTTTTGGGATCTATTTTGATAATTTTATACAGGTAAAATTTGGATCTGAGCCTGAGTCTATTGAGATGTCCAAGAAAAATTATGGTGGTTGCTCTAATCTGGATTATATGAATTTGAAAATGGATCATTAACCGGCTTGGAGTAGCCTTTAGCAGCTTGGACTTGTTCTTAGATAAAAGTTGAAAACTATACAGTCATAGGACATTCACTCACATGATGGGTTGGACTAGCACAGATTGAACAAATCTCCTGATAATTAGAAGATGACGTAAATTATGCAGGAGATTGTTGACCTAGGATTAGAACTTGATCTAATTTCTAAGCAAGAAATTATACTTTATTTATTAAATTTAAATCAGTCTTATGATTAGATTCTAGATGTTTAAATTCATGGATCCCTATCCAGGTTTGGTGGAAAGACAACGAAGCATGGTTAATTGAGTTTTCACTCAGGATTTCAAATAAGTTATAGGCTTCATCCTTACTCTTGTTTATGAATGCACCTCCATAGGATGCATCTACTATCTATCTATATTGGTCTCCTAAACCCTCATAGAAAGCTTGAACTATTTGCCACTTAGACAGACCATGGTGTGGGCATTTTCTAAGAAGTTCCTTAAGTCTCTCCCATGACTCGTGAATTTATTCCCCTGGAAGCTGAGCAAATCCAGTAATAGCTCTCCTCATAGTATTGGTTCGGCCTATGGAGTAAAATTTTTTAAGAAATTCACTTTGCAAGTCAGCCCAAGTTTTAATTGATCACCCTATTATCCCAAGCCAGTACTTGGATTTGTCTTTTAATGATAAGGAAAATAAAATTAGTCTGAGAGCATCACTAGTTAAATTTTGAATTCGCACCGTAGAGCAGATTTCTAAGCATTCATCCAGATATTCATAAGGATCTTCATTGATGTTCCCATAGAAAGATGGAAGCATCCAGATTGTAGTCGGCTTGATCTCATAGTGGGTAACATGAATTTTGGGTAATTGGATACAAGTCGATGGGTTATAGGTGGAAGGAATAAACTATTTCTTCATCTGCTTAGGTGGTTCTCTAAAATTTTTAGTCATTTAGTTATCGGATTTAATATAATTTAGCCTTTTAATTTTATGGCTGGGTTCAACTAGATCAAGTAAAGCAATTTCCTACCATGCATGCACTAATGCAACCCTAACGTGTGGTTCAAAAAATTTTTTTAAATTTTTTTTAAAATTTTTATTATTTTATTATATTAAAAATTAATTATTATATTTATTAATTAAATTAAATTATTATTTTAAATATTTTTTTAGTTAGTTAAATTTAATTTTTATTTTATTTTATTTTTAGAGGAGAAAGAAGAAGAAAGAAAGAAGAGTTCTAAAAAAAAAGAGATCCTAAGGAGTCCTAGAACTAAGAAGAGAGAGAAGAATTATGTTTAATTAGGTTTGATGTTGGTTAGGCAATCAAGTTGGTCAATCAATCCTGACTAAAGGTTGTCCTAGATTTAGACAGCTCCTAACTGCCAAGGTCACCTTCAAGCCCTCCAAGTATAAGATCAGCCAATCAACTAGCCAGATAAGTGTAAGGTCGGTGGGAGTCCCCCCGTTACTTACCTTAGACATCAATTGTGCTTGGCCAGGTAAGCTAACAGAATCAATTAGAAACCACCTTCCTTCGGGCCCAGTCATCCCTGAACCACTTTCCTAGACACTAGTCAAATTGACTAACCCTAACCTGATTCAACTCTTAGGATTCCTTGTCCTATTGAGCTTGAGTTCCTAGGGGCTGATGTCTAATTGATTTTAAAGTTAAAGGCTTAGGTCAGTGCAGGATGCTGGTTGGTTGTTTGTGGGCCAAGAAAGGGTGATCAAATCCCCATCTTATCTTGTTTAATTGGATGTTGCACTTAAGTTGATTTAAAGATGAATATGCACACAAAATTTTCAATCAAATGGTTCTATGCAATTTAAAATAGATGCATGCAACTAATTGAATTTGGAAAAGCTCCAGCAATCATCAGAAAAGAAATAAAAATAAAAATAAAAATAATATGATGCATGCTCCAAGTAGTTAGGATTTTTAATCTTATCATGAGATTTTTAGTTAGATTTAAATGAATATTTTTTTTAAAATTAATTTAAAAATAAAATAAATAAATAAATAAAAAGGACTAGGGTTAGGATTGATCTCACCAAGCAAAACTAAATAATTTGTTACTTGCCCTGGTTCTTTTTGTTCTTTAACCTCTTTTTCTATAAAATAAAAAAAAATTAGCAAGCAATATTTTAAAAAAATATTTATAATTAATTTACAAAGAAAATCAAAGAAATAAAAAAAAAATAGCATCTTATTCCTTCCTCGATAATGGTGCCAAAAACTTGGTGCATTTATCAAAATTATTTTTAATTTATTTAAAATAAATTAAAGAAATCAAAATCAAAAATCAAAAATAATCCTCGACAATGGTGCCAAAAACTTGATAGGAACGCGATGTTGTCGTTAAGATACCGTGTTTATTAGTTTAATCCGACTTCTTAAAATAATTAAAAATATGTAGATAGCAATGAGTCGGATCGAATCCACAAGGAAGGTAGTATTTTTAAATTTGAAAATCTTTGATTTTTGAAAATAAAAAGAAAAGAAAAGAATTTTGAAATCAAAAGTGAAGTCGGAAAATAAAAAGTGAAAATTAAAAGGTACAGAAATTTAAACTTGGTACTAAGATCTACTAGTTAGATCTTAACATCTACTTGCAGAAAAATAAAAAGCAAAAATTTAAAGTGTAGAAATTGAATTGTAATAAAAATAAATAGCATGAAATTAAAGAGCATAAAAATAAATATTGTATTAAAAAATTTATAATTTAAATATATAAAATAAAAAAAAAATAAAATAGAGTGACCTCTGATCTTGGAATGACATTAGTGAAAAGATGGTATAGAAGCCCAGCTCTTCTTCTCAGCACCAATTGCTTTGAAGCAGCCATTAACCCATAGCCTGGCTTCATCCTGTACCAAAGCATCACCTTGATCTGAGAAGTTGATTTTCGAAGCCCTAGGGTCCTTTTTATAGAGCTAGGAGGGCTAGATATTTTTTCTGGAGGCAATGTGGGACCAAGGGTTATTTTAATCATGAAAATAGGAAGAAATCTGAGTGAAATTCGGATTAAAATAGCCCCTATTGAGTTCTTTTAATTCTGGCCATTAGATGGTGATCCAATGCTTCCAAAAATACCAAAAATAGATGTGTAATGGCCTAGATCAAGTCAGATTAATTTCTGACCGTTGGATCGCGCTTGATGGAGGAATTTAGGCCATTGATCATGTGCCTGAGAGTTTGATTGCCGTCGGGAGCCTTCTAGACCATCGGATCGAAGCTGGAATCAAGTGCTGCTGTCCGATGGCAATTTGGGTGAAATCAACAGCCGAAAAAAAAAACTTGACCATCCAATCTTGACTGCAAACAACCACCACCGCACGATCGCGCATTTACTGTTCCCAAGGACCGTGTGAATCGGCCACATCGTGCACCGCAACCAATCAGCATCTTTTATGATAGATGAAAAGACCAAAATGCCCTATGAGCCATGATGAATTTTCTGTAAACCCTTTAGGGGTCTAGGTCCACCACATTGCAAGCTTTGATTTGTCGGTGTCTGCTGTGCTGGCGGTCCACACTGTGCTGTGGACCGGCTGATGGCTTCTAGGCTTGAGTCGGCTAGCATGGATAGCTTGGTTGGCTTGGATTAGCTTGTTTAAATGCGCCGACTGCTGCGGCATGGCGGCTTGAGCCGTATGTTATTTTTTTCATTTAAATTTTTTTATTTTATTTCTTTAGAAATTCATATCTTTTCCATTTTAGCTCCATTTTGCTCCAATCTTATTTCATTACGATCAGAAAAATGAGCTCTTTCCATTGATTATAAAATTTTAGTTTTTAATTTTTATTATTTTATAATTAATTTTTTTAATTAATAAAAATATGAATTTCTCAAAAATTATATATAAATTAATCATTAATTCTTAAAAATTAATATGAATTAATTGATAAATTAATACTTTTATTGGTGAATTTATAGTACTTATCAGTAGGAATGATTTTAGGAGAAATCCTATTCAGTAAATATATTATAGTTAATAGACTATGCCTCCAAAGAAAACTAGAAAGATCTATGAAGTGAAGAAAAATTCGAATTTCTCGGGGTCAGATTCTTTCAGATCTGATTGGATCGAGAGGCATATTTCAAAAATCATCTCTTAGATCTAAATTAGATCTAACACTGTTCAAATTTTATTTTATGATCTGATGAATAAAAAGTAAAACTAAATTAATTTTGATTTAATTTTATCTTGATTTTGGGTAATCTGATTATCCGTTGATGATCCTACCGAAGTCCTGAGGTTATGGATCTAGCCACACAAGCGCCTGAACTCTATCGGTATCCACTTAGGCTGGATCTGAAGATCTTCTCCTTCTCTTTCTTTTCTCAAAAAATTAGATCTGGATCTGATTTGGAGAATTTTCAAAATTTCTTCTGAAGATCACCCGTCGTCTCTGCAGTAGTGCTGCCTTCTTCCTTTTTCGTCAGCCTTTTCTTGCCTGACTTGCACTAATCTAAAGGCCTAACTTTCTTAGACGTGGAGAGGAGAGAGAGGGTCAGATGGTGGCATGGAGAAGGGAGAGGGGCAGCCTTGGGGCATAGCTTGGAAGAGGAGTTCTCAAAAGTGGGTGCAGACAGGGTCTTTTTATAGACTCTGCTGCGCCATGTAGTGCTGCATCACCCCGGCCAATCATGTTGCTTCATGCAATCAGATCTAAATCTGATTAGAGAGATGACATCACCTAATCCAATCAGATGAGAGACCCATAGGTTCATTCTTAGATGGCGCCTAAGACTGGTCAAAGTAGATACCCAAGGGCCACCTAAGTAGAAACCAAGAAGCAACCTGGAGTTCCATCCAATGGGACTCCAGCATCCCTATCCATGGGCGCACGCCATCCTAGGCATGTGCCTCCTTCTTTCTAATTTTCAAAGAGGGGACAAGCCCCTATCTGCTCTTCAATAAGTGCATGACATATGGATAGATGTCCAAGGGTCAAAGGTCAATATTTGACCAAGTCCAAGTATAAGAATTAGCAGGTGATGAAAAATAGTAGGTGTTGTCTTAAATTTATCTGATAAATTAAGACAACCCTTTTCTGACTTGGACAAGCTCCAGTCAGACCAGGTAAAGATACCTGAGTGAGCACAAACTCATTTGGCTCAGTTGAGATAACTTTTTAAGATAGAAAAAGAAGAATGTTAGGCTCAATCGTGTGCTAGCATGATTTTCTTGAATCTAATTGAATCTTATTCAAATCAATTGAACTGGATTAGTCCAATTGATGATATCCAGATCTAAACCTTGTTTGTGTGATCCAGTTAGGTTTAGTTCTGTATGGTAATGGGATATGTCATGATCTCCATCATCGACATCATCGAAACTCCTTTTGATGGATCAGAACTCTTCTAATTTAGACAACTTAGAATGATCGATCATCTAAATAATTCTAATTGCTCCCAAAATCCATCAGTGACACCTAGCAGCATATGGTGGCAACCCATCAAAACTGAAAATGAACCTCGATGTAGCTACTAGTGTGATTAAGTTCTTCTATCTTGAGCCCCAATCAGATTGGCGTTAAGGTGAACTCGTCAAACCCTAATTTCTATCATGTGATTTAATCATTCGATTCAAGTCTAATGTGAAATCCTCAATAGAAACTCTTTCTATTATTCACACTCTCTGCCATGGCCGTGGGCTTATAGACTTGATTCTCATGATCATCATAGGGCTGCTCCTCATCCATCGAGGTAGATAGATTCCATCTTGGTGCAATCCAATTCCTATAATGAACATGCTATTGTTAGATATATGTGCCCTAGAAGCCAAAATTGGCCGACACTTGTAATACACTTTTAGGATCAAAATTATAATTTTGACTATAATCAATAAAATGGGTTATTTTCTATCACATATGTGTATTTAGTATCTGTGATACATCCTTTGAGTTAATGATAATGATGATTCATATTTTCAAGAGTTGAAAATTTAAGACATGAATAATCATTATTAACTCCTAAAATGCTTCCGACCATAGGATCATCACGAGGATGGTGATTGATTTGGAAAGGCTGGTGTACAATCACTTCTCTTTAGTAGATGAGTCTTGAGTCTACGGTGTGGAGACACTGGAGTGATAGTATAGATACTCATTAGAGAACGAGGGCACTGAGCGTGACCACCTCGAGTAGTCATTAGGAAGTCTACCTTCTCGTCAATGACTGACTCGATGCTACAGTGGTGTGTTTGGTTCTTTGACCTGAGGTGCATCGACAATTCACCTTTAGGGTGTTATGGTTTGACCACACCATAACTCGGTCTCCTAGCCATACAGAACCCTGAGGTGTATGTTGGCTATAGCATGTTCATTATAGGAATTAGATTGCATCAAGATGGAATCTATCTACCTCGGTGGTAGAGGAGCAGCCCTATGATGATCATGAGAATAAAGTCCAGAAGCCCATGGCCATGGTAGAGAGAAATAATAGAAAGAGTTTCTATTTAGGTTTTTACATCGGACTTGAATCGAATAATTACATCATATGACAGAAACTAGGGTTTGATGAGTTCACCTTAACCCTAATCTGATCGGGACTCAAGATTGAAGAACTTAATCACATAGGTAGCTACACCAAGAGGTTCACATTCAGCTCTGATGGGTTGCCACCATATACTACTAGGTGTCACTGGTGGATTTTGGGAGCAATTAGAATGATTTAGATGATCGTATACATCGAAAGGAGTTTTGATGATGTCGATGATAGAGATCATGACATATCCCATTACCATACAGAACTGAACCTAACTGGGTTACACAAATAAGGGTTTGAATCTGGTGATCATCAATTGAACTAATCTAGTTCAATTGATTTGAATGAGATTCAATTAGGTTCAAGAAAATCATGCTAGCACTCGATTTAGCCTAACGTTCTTCTTTTACTATCATAAATAGTTGTCCTGATTGAGCCAAAGGAGTTTGTGCTCGATCAGAGGCCTTCACTTGGTCTGACTAGAGTCTGTCTAGGTCAGAAAAGGGTTTTCTTATTTTGTAAGATAATACCTGCCATTTTTGATCACCTACCATTTCTCGTCCTTTGACTTTGGTCAAAAGTTGACCTTTGACTGGTCAAATGTTGACCATTGATGCTTCGACTTCTGTCCACGTGTCATGCACCTATTGGAGAGCTGGTGGGGGCTGGTCCCCCTACCAGAACCTAGCAAGGAGGAGGGCGCACGCCAAGGGTGGCGTGCACCCAAGTTTGAGGTGCCCATGAGTCCCTATTGGACAGGGACTCCATCTCCTTATTGGATTCCGTTTAGACTCCTCCTAAGAACCAACTTTGATTGATCTAGGCACCATCTAAGGATGAATCCAAGGGACTCTATTTCCACTAATCAGATTTAGATCTGATTTCACAAAGGGTTGTGATTGGTTGGGATGAAGAGGAGTTGGATCACGCATAGTCTATAAATAAAATCCTGCGCCCAACTCAAGAAGTATCTTAATCTCATATCAAAAATTCCCCACACCCCATGGCTGCCTCTCTCCTCCTCCTCCATGCTAAGTCCATCTTGTCCCCCTCCTCTCCATGCCCAAAGTAGTTTGGGATCTAAGTTGGTCCAATCTAGGCGAGAGAAAGGCGACAGAAAGCTAGAAGGCTGCGCTGCCGCAAAGGACAACTGCTGATCTTCAAAAGCTATTTTGAAGATCCTCCAAATTAGATTCAGATCTAATTTTTGGAGACGTGATAGAGAAGAAGAGGATCTTCAAATCCAATCTGAGTGGATACTGATAGAGGCCAGGCACTTGCGTGGCTAGATCTAGAACCTTCCGCTGTTACAGGATCATCAACGAATAATAGGATTGCCCTACATCAAGGTAAATTAAATATGATTTAATTTATCTATATTTTATTTTAATTATTAAAATAGTAAAAATAAGATCTAAAATATCTTAAATCTAATTTTGATAAAAAATTTTTTTTTTTAAAATATATCTCTTGATCCGATCAGATCTGAACGAACCTGGTCTGAGAAATCAGAATTTTCCTTCAACTGGTATTAGAGCCAATGTTCTAAAGTGTTTATATTTAATTTTAAATTTATTTTAATTAAAAAAATAAGTAATTTTAGATGTCACATGAGATATGATTAGATCTAAAATCAGAAAAATTAAAATTAAATGATTTGGATCTAAGATTAGAAAATATGCATGACTAGTTCTAAAATAGAATAGTTCTATAGAATAGTCTTGCATGTTTATAATTTAATTTGATTAAATTATATTTTAGATCTATTTATTTATAATTTTTTAATATTATAATTATTATAAAAATAAATCTAAAAAATAGTAAAATAAAAATTATTTAATTTTAAACATCATATGAGATTTGATTGATGCATGTCTAGACTAGTTGTAGAATAGTTCTACATAGTTGTCTAGATTAGAGTTTATTTTGATAAGATCAATTTAAATCTAATTTTTTAGATTATTATGAGATAATTTATCTGAATATGCATGATTCGATGCATGAGATGTATGCAAATATGCCATAATTAGATCTAATTTGTATATGACATATATGATATAGATCTAAAACTATTTTGTAGTATTACATGTTCCTGATTAAGGTGTTCGTCTTAGCCATCCAGTCATAAGAACGAAGAAGGATTTAAAGGTCCTCTCCTCCCATCCGATGGGGCATTTTTATGACATGTAGGGGTGCTGCACGTTTGTCCTTAATCGGAAATCCAAAACATACTTTCTGCAAAACCCTAGATCCTGAAACCATAGGATTTATTATGCATATTTTATTTATGAACCCTACTTAATTAAGAATAAAGATTGTCGAATATTAATTAGGTCTAAAATTGAGAATTTTAGATCTAAGATATATTCATAATACTGGGTTGGGCTTGGGTAGCTCAATTAGGTCTAAGCGGTTGATCAAACGAAATCAAGAGTTGGTTAGATGGGATCAACAGTGCTTAAATTGACCAGCCTAATAGGATTAAGTCTGGGTCAAGATCGAGTCCGATCAAGCATGACCTAATTAGGCTCAGAGGTTAGAGGCTGGATTGTAGGTTAACCCAATTGGTTCTGGCTCAACAATTTGGTGTCTATGGTAAGTTTCGCACATACGACTGATTGATTTTTAATCGGGAGCTACTCGACCTGAATGCATTCTTGTATGAGTTAATAGCATATCCCTTCCACCGATCTCACTTACCTGGCCATATCTGTTGACTCAATTCTGATTTGAGGTGGTCAATAATCCGAGCAAACCCATGCCACTAGGTTAGTCATAATTGTTATGACTATGACAACTCTAGTTTAATGAGCCCTGAATCAATTCTACCTAAGAAAAGATTAAGTCTGAGGTCTTTCACCATTGTAGATATGCGGGCCATTTTCGAGGTTGATTGTTTTTGACTGGATACAGTGGCTCAGTTGCATCAGAAAGATGCAACCATGTCTATTAGGCATTGGATGCTATGGGCTGGAGGATGAATTAGGCTCAAAATTTTGGATACGGTGAGAGACTCAATTAGAAATCAAGTCTGTGCAAATGGTGGGTCTGACTTAACTAAGAAGTGGATCAATATTTCGGATACGGTGAGATTCATGAATTAGAGACCAAGTTTGGGTGCACCATGATTAGAGAATCATTGAACAAGAGTTGTTCACTCATTGGCTAACCCATCACCAATAACTATTAGGTGAGGTGATGAGTCAGTTGGTGAGACTGCACCACCCACTAGAAAACATTAATCATGGAAATTTTTGCATCTCTACAGAGGGAGTGTAGGAATCCGAGAAAATAGTGGGAGCTAATTTATTTAAAAATAAAATTTTTAAATAAATTATCAAGTCATAATTATAGTATCTAACTAGAATCTTTGACTCTCTACAGAAAAATATCTACGTCCAATCCATTATCACGTATTCTGGACACACATAGACTGACCGAACCCAATTATAAAGATTGGCTCAGGAACTACAAAATCATTTTGGGTTTCGAGAAGTTAACCCATGTATTGGACCAGGACCCTCCCACCTTACTAGCATGTCCATCCGCTGAATAGAGAGCGTCTCTAAAAAAATGGATAGACGAAGATAATAAGGCCAGATATTACATGTTGGGCTCGATGTCTGATGAGCTCCAGTGCTAATATGAAGATTTCATGACTGCTCGTGAAATGTTGGCTCACCTGCAAGTGATGTTTGGTGAATAGAGTCATGCAACCAAGTATCAAGTCACGAAATGACTTTTTAAGGCTAAGATGCATGATGGGCAGTCAGTCCAAGATCACTATCTGATGATGATCAAGGACTTGGAAGAGCTTGAGAAGCTTAGTGTGAAGTTAGACTTGGATCTGTAGAATGATCTTAATCTGCAATCCTTGACTGATGCATATGGGCAATTCCC